>PVJA010027411.1:0-28606 GCA_004027025.1 Myocastor coypus
AGAAGGAGAAGGAGAAGGAGAAGGAGAAGAAGGAGAAGAAGGAGAAGGAGAAGAAGAAAATGATTATGAATTATACAGGGACATTGACAGTATCTGGGTAAAGGGATTATCATAGCAATTAAAAACACATCCTTACAAATTTTTATGAAGTTTTATGCAATGAACATGTATTTGGTTGATAATTTTTAAATTTAGGTCTGAAAGTTATTAAAAGAAAAGTTCTCTGAGCCCCCAGTCAGCATCTCCAGAGTTTCCCTACTCCAACATCTCAGTGGGGCTACAATGTTCACAGGACAGAACATTTTGCAATCTCTGCTTGGGGTCAAAGAGTCATCCTAGGTCAGACATTCTAGATTCTTGTATCAGTGCTCACTAGTGAAACAGATTTTATGTAACATATATAAATATAATCAGATTTGAAAGGCAGGCTTACAATGGCCACCAGTAGACTGAGGTGTGGAAGACTGCAAATGGTTGTCTGCACACCAGAGATCTAGTCTAAGGTGGAAGGCCTGGGGCTCATGGAGAGTCCTGTAGGAGTCTGTATCAGGAGGCTCACAGATCAGCAATGAAATCTGAAGAGTTTGACAGGAAGCCAGGAAACTCTGTTCAAGGCAAAGGCAGAGACTAGAGCTCTTCTGAAGAAACAGAAGCAAGACTTCCTTCTTTGTTCCTCTTTGATTCTATTCACCTGTATTAGTTGGTGTCATTCACACCCAGGTTAGTTCTTGTCTTTAGAAAATGTCTTGAGCCATACCCAGAACTATGCTAATCCAATCAGACGGGCATTTCTTACTCAAGTGTACATAATAACTATCACAGTTCCTGATCACCAAGAAGGAGCATCCCTACCTATCTTCCTTGCCCTCTTCTGCTATTCTAACCAAAGGCAGGAAAACCCAGCTATACCTTCCAGGAAAGGAAGAGTTGCCTTCCTAGCTGTGACTTCTGTACTGTCATAATCAACTTTGCTTCTCATGCCCTCATCCAAAGTCTGTCCCACTGAATTATCAGGGCCTAGAATTCCACCATGAACACTGAGCTTAAAGCTTGGGTGTCTCTGACTCCTCTGGGATATTGATGGAATTTCAAGAAATGACATCTGAGACTGAACACTAGGATTCCATGATAGTTCCATGATGTTTTACTCATTCAGTGTGAATGAATTCTAGATCATTTATTGAAAGATGACAGATACCATACCAATCAGCATCTATAACATGAGACAGGAGAAATGAAAACAGAGCCGAATTTTAGGAGGGTGGACACTAGCTTTGGGGGTTCTCAACTATTCCTATACATCCCTATACACTAGTTCTTCTCTCATGAGTAGAACTGAAAACCCTGACAGATGTGACGTCCCTGATGCTTTTGGACGGAGAGCCCACGCATGAAACACTCAGCTGGGAGAATGCTACAAATTGAATTGTGTACCACTCCCAGTTTTGATGTGGAAGTTCTCATCCCCTCAGTACCTCAGAATGTGACTTTAGATGGACATGAGATTGGTGAGACACAACTGGATAAGATGAGGTCATGCTGAGGGAGGACTGGGTCCAATCCAATATGATGGGGGTCATTATAGAAAGAAGAAACTTGGACATATTCAATCCCCCAAAAGAGTGCATGTGAAGACTGGACTCATGTTGCCGCAAGCCAAGGAAACAGTTTTCCTGGAAACCTTTAGAGGGAGCATGCTTTCTGTTGACTTAATTCCAGACTTTTGACCTCTTGAGCTACAAGACAGTATGTCCAAGGTTGTCCAGGCTGTAGGCCATCGCTGACTGTAATCTTTTTAAAAAACATTAAAATAAAAAATATTTTTAAAAGAAAAGCTTTGTCACTTATGCATATTAGCTATGCTATGTATCTTATATGGGCCTCAAGACAAGCCCTCCTCATCAGTGTGGTCCAGGCAGTGACTAATGACATCCATAAATGTCCTTGTTTGTGGTACCTTGATATGATACCCTATGGAAACTAAAAGAGCCTTCCCTGGTGACAGGGTGGCTCCATAAGCCCCCACACCCCCAGAACCAGCTCCCTGGCTGCCTTCAGCCCTGCAGTATTGGCCTTTAATTTCATTGGTAGCTGCCATTTCAGAAGAGAGTCAAGCTCATCTCCTCATGTCAAAAGGGTTAATCTAAGGTTCCCATCACATGGGAGCCTGACATTGGGCACAGCTTATTTAAACTGTCTGGTCCATTTATATTACTCGTGACACACCATCGTACCAGGGGCTCATATAACTGAACATAAAAGGAAGGTAATATCATTTTAAATCCCTTTAATGTAATAGAATGTAATGAAGCAATTAATCATTTATAACAGCAGACAATTGAAAACCACTCAGAGTTTTCTTCATCCCGAAACTTAGCGTGGGAGACTTGTTCTCATAGTTTGCTGAAATTATTTTGCATCATTAAATCATTAGTATAAGGTAACTAAAAAATCCCAAGGTGTTTGTATTTCTCCTCTTCCTCTTCCTCCTCCTCCTCTTCTTTTCTTTCTTTTCTCCTCCTCCCCCCTTTCTTTCTTTTTTTTTTTTCCTCCTCCTCTTCCTTAAAAAAAAATCTTTCACTGAATAAGGTCCACAGAAGCCAACTGAGTGCAGGGAACAAAGTTGAATTCCATAGATATCAGCACTCTGCACTTTCCTTACAGTGTACTAAAGAGGCTACTTACCTGTCAATTACTCAGAAGAGATGGCTCAAGTTCTAATTAATTATTCTTTCATTTCTACTGAGTACTCCATGTTGTTTTGTAAAAGGAATTGAAATTTCACAATGACCCATGGGACAGATATATTTTTGTTAAATTTGCAGTGAAGCCAGACAAAAGAAGGGCGAGCGGTTTGGCCACCCATGTTGCCTTCCCTCATCAGCTCAGCTTGAGAAATTTTATTGCAGTTGCTCAATATAAGTGGCCATGTTGTGTCTTTTTTTTTTTTTTTTTTTTAATGTTTCAAAATTTATTGATTCAATAGTACTGAATACAGAAAAAAAAAAAAAAAAGATTCCCGGTTAAGCATATTCCACTGTCCAGGCAATGGCTATTTTTAAAACTTTATTCAGTATTGTTTTGACCATGATTGAAAGCAGACATCGTCTTGTGACCTCCCGCAGAGGATAAATGTGTTGCCGCTCACATGCAACTCCTCACAGTCCTACCTTGGTCCTCCTCCAGTGTCTCCTCTTGGAGTTGTACCTGATTTTATTCTGTCTTCATACGAATCCACTGAGGAATGGGGTGATTCTGCTTTTGCTTCTTTGCCAGGAATCGTTTGATTCTGAAAGTCTTGTGAGAAGACATGATTAGTGTAGTAGGCGAGAGCATGCACTCGATGGCGGACTGAAGCAGAAGAGCCATGTTGTGTCTTCTAACACCCGAGTAGTAAAGTAGTGCCACCCTCAGAAAATGCTAATTGAAAATTAGCATATTTATGAATAAGTCCTTAAGATTTGTCCCTGTTTTTGTTTCAACAAAAACTTCCTAGTCCCGGTAAACCCATGCTAGTCTCTTCACTCCTGGAACAGAGCCCTGAAAAGCAACCAAAACAGACACCTCTGTCACCAGTAACTACACCAAAGGACCACAGTGAAGGTGACAGTACAGCATGTGGCCAGTGACTGCTTTGATTGATGTCATTTATATTCTTTAGAAGCTTCCTGCTGCTGTGCCATGTATGTCACCAACCTCACCAAAGACAAATTGGCATCTGCTCCCAGCAAACACAAATCAACAATAACAGAAAAAAGGACTTGTGAAAATGCTAAAATGAAAAAGTATCTCTGGCCTTAATGGTATATTCCATATTCAAATGGCAAAACACACTAATGGCTCCAAAGAGTTTTAGGGTCAAGGATAAATACTCCTTCCAGCAGCCTGTTCCACATGCGCATCCAATAAGGAACCCTGTCCTGAAGTGTGCCAGCTCAGTAGAGTGGGCCTTCTCAATAGCCACCTCCTGCCACCTTTCCTGAAAAGGATGTGAAGGCTGGTAGAAAGCTCTGTAAGTAACACTGAGGATGCCTGGCTCTTGCTCCCTTAAAGACTGTGGCGGGAATGGACATTAGAGAGATGTCTCTCCCAGGGGGCTTTTGAGCTTCACCCCATTAACCTCCCTGCCTCCCACATTGATCTGATAGGCACAGACCTTCCCTCCTCTGCATTTCATCAATAATTTATTGCACTTCTGCTGTAAGCCAGTTCCAAACATAGTGAAAAACCTGAGTTACAATTAACACTGAAAAGTGGCTTTGGTCCCTAGATGCACATATTTCATAAAGAAGCATGTCTCAGCCTTTGAACCTATTCATTTCCTGAGATAGCAAGAAATAAAAAAGGGATATTCTTTCCCTCAAATAGCTTTATTAGGGAATTTTTTAAAAACTAAATCAGTCAATTTGTGAGGAATAAGGAATAGGGCATTCCAGACAAATGGAAATGGATGCTACCAGAAAAGCTAGCAAATTAACAACTCAACACAATGCTAGCTGTCTACTTTCAACTTTTTGAAACATTAGTTGGATACAAACATCTTAGAAATGAGTTTCATTGTACTTGTTAAACATTTTTTTGTTTTGAATATTTAAAATAACAAATATAATAAATCATTAAAATGCAAGATTTCCATCCCTTAACAAATCAGCCATTTCATTTGTCATACGTATTACTATATTTGTTTGAAATGTATGGCTGTTTTATGCATAATTGTTTTTTAATGTATTTTAGTACAAAGTCTATAGGGTCTCACTACACACTTTGGACTTGTAGTGATCCTCCTGGTTTCAGGCTCCCAAGCTCTGGAATCACAGGCATGGACCACCATGCCTAGTCTCAATCACTGTCTCAGTGTACCCCAGGAGCAGGGATGGCACAGCACACAAGGCTTCAAACCCCAGGTTCCTGCGTTTGTCCTAAGCAGGCCTTTAATCTGCTGAACTATCTCGCTAATCCTGTTTTATACATAATTGTACAATATAACTGGAACTTTATTAGTAACACTTTAATCAAAGCACTTGTGTTTTCATACAAATTTCATACTTATCAACACTCACTAATTTATTACATTCAATTTTGTAATTAAACTATAATTATCTGCTGTCATGGTTTTTTTTTCCCCCCAAGGGAAACAATATGATACAGGACACATTTTATAATATTATTTTATAATGAATTATCCAGAGAATTATACACAAGTGCAGGAAACATATGCAAACACCAAACACTAAAGAATACAGTGAAGGGCCTGAATCTTAACATCCTACATGAGTCCAGATGAAAATCTAGAGCTTATAACACTGCCTTTCATAAGTCCAACTAGAGGCTTAGAGCCCATAACAAATCACATTCAGGCCTACTCCATGGATCTGTGCTAGACAGGCCCAAAGGTCAGTGATGACAGCTAGGAAGTCTATGCCAATGGGATGAAGGATCTGTGCCAGCAGGCCGAGGATCTGAACTGGAAGCAGTACTCGAGTAAGCACACCAGAGCTTCCCTAAAAGTACCAGAGCCATCCCGAGCAGTAGTGAGGTCCCAAGCTCCTTCAGTGACGATGGGACAGCTGAGTTCCCATCAGGAAAGCCAATGGGACAAGCTTCTCCATGAGGCAAGGAGTGCACCACCTTCCCATCTGGAGTCAGGAAGTGATACTCAAAATGAGGACCAAAGAACCTCCAAAGTTCATTGGGAAAGCCAGTATGACAAGGTCCTCCAGCAGAATAGGCCAAGAGAACTAGCAGCTTCTAGCAGTTCCAACAGCTTCTCCAAGCAGCGTCCCTAGCAGCATTTTTTGGCAGCTTCTCCTGTTCTGCCTTTATGCTGCTGGCAACAGCCCTCAGATAGGCCTGCTGCACCGAACATCACACTAGCCTAATTCAGCTGGGTGTAATAAGCTGATCACCATTAGAAATCCACTATAGCTGCTTTCATTTTCTATTACAAATATCATCACTAGTGTATTAGTGTGTGTTTTGGTATTTCTTTTTTGGAATGTTGTCTTAGGAAAATCCATACAATTAAGACTATTGGTGTAAAGGGTACTTCTATTATATTTGTTTTTAGTGGTTTTCAATTTTTTTTTTTTTTTTTTTGGTCTTTTTGAGACAGGGTCTCACTATGCAGTTCAGGCTGGCCTTGAGCTCACTTTCGTAGCCCAGGCTGGTCTTGAACTCACACCAATCCTCCTGTCTCAGTCTCCCAAGTGCTGGGATTACAGGTGTGAGCCACCACGCCCGGCCCTGTTTTCAATATGTTTTGTTTGGAAAGTTTCACAACAGCACTGGAGATCATGAGGAGCATGAGGGGTTGCAAAACCAAGGCTGTGACTCTGCTGCTTGGTGCTGAGTCTGCTGAAGTCACCTCACTCTCCTTTGCACACAAAAAGGCAGACAAAAAAGGGAAACAATGCAGACACAGCATACGACTAGGAAAATGAGCTTTCACCTCCATTGATTTTTTTTCTGTTATTGTATAGCCTAATATAAAAACAGAGTTTCTAGTTTTTATTTATCTGTGACTAAAAAGAAAATCTTTTGAACTATTTTTGGGGCTAGCAGTGGGTCTTGTAATCACAGGAACTCAATAAAATTTTGCTGAACCAAATTGAAAGAACTGAATTTTTATGACTGTCTTATTTTCCCAATAGATATGTCACATGAACAAGAAACAAACCATTGTTCTCATAAGCAGATTTGATGCTGCTCGTTTTAGAAGTCTAATTTGGGCCCTTTAGGTTGATGGTCCACTGTCAGTGGCTGTCTCCAAAAAATGGCTAAATGTACAGAGGTATTTTTAGGGACACTACTGTGAAGAAAAAGGATTGCTCTAACATTGTAAATAATGCAATGTCATTCAACTTGGCATAGAATCATTAAAATTGTAGTTTACAAAGTCCTTGGAATTACATGGAGCATTCATATAATAGAACATTAATTTTAAAAGGAAAATAAAATTTCACATAAATATGGTTGACATTGTATTTTAAAAGCTATGTGTATAGAATGAAAAGTCATACAAAAAAATAAAGATGATTGCTTAGAATTTGAGAAAACAGATAATTTCCCTCCCTCCTCCTCCTCTTCCTCTTTCTCCTCCTCCTCCTCCCCCTCTTCCTCCTCCCCCTCTTTCTCCTCCTCCTTTTGGTGACAGGGTTTTTCTCTGTGGTTCAGGCTGGCCCTTGAACTCACCCTGGAATCCATTCTAGCCTGAAGCTCAAAATGCCCCTCCTATTTCAGTCTCCTGAGTGCTGGGGTTACAGGCATGTGTTACCATGCCTGTCTTTACTTTTCTTAATTTTCTGCATTTTTAAGAGTCCACACTGTATTTATAATTAACAAAGATGTTTCATAAACTGTCATTTTCACTGGCTGTTAATTTTTCCCGATTTACTGTCCCTGAAGAGCAGAAGTCATTCATTTGTTCATTTGACAAATATTTATTGAGTACCAACTATGTGTTCCTTTTGGTTCTATCTGCTGGAGACAGAGCCATGAATAACAGACTTGAATTCCTTTTCACATAGGTCTTACATTTTCATAGGAACATATAAGTGGAAAATCTGTATACTAATAATGTATTTATATTATTTCGGTCTTTTAGGAGAAAAACGAGGGGTGCTTAAATGAGAAATTCAACCTCATTTCTTACCAGATGTTTAAAAATCTGGTTATTAATTTTTTGTGTAATTAAAATATTTTGCTAACAATTTAAAAATATCTACAATCATAGAATTGTTTCCTTAGTTAACACCAATAATTGTCATTAAAATCTTGAAAATAAACTCTGGATTAGTCAGATTTCCCATTACTGGAAACCATACCCAACATTCACAGTTTCAAGAAGGAGTGGTTTGATTTAACTCACAGTTTTGAGGGTACAGCCAGCTGGCTCTGAGGCTGAAAAAGCATGGCAAAAGGGTAGGGAGCAGGCCCTGAGCCAGGAAGGCAAGTGGGAAGGGAGAAGCTGGAGAGCGAGGCACGCTCTGCAATGGAATCCCCCAACTGTCACACAACCAGGCCCATCCCCTAAGGGGGACTTCTTCCATGATTTCAGCAATCATCAATCTGTTGATGCATATAATGCACCATGATCCAATCACCCCCAAAAGTTCACTCTAAACACATGCACCTCGAGGGAGACATTCTAGATCAAAACCATTGTATATCCTGATCAGAATACTGCTGGGTATTAACCAGTGTTCTCACAGATCTGTTAAATATGACAAGTACAGTATGTGACAGGTACACATTTACTGGAACTCATATTTTGTAGAAAGAGTCAGTTGGATTCTTTCAACTCAGAGCTAAAACCATATTCTAAATAGCCGAGGGGCATAGTCCCACTGGGCAGGATGAAGAGCAATGCTTTCGTCCCTGGTCTTAGAACTGTTTTAAGGTCTCTAAAGTCAGCAAGGAGGATACTTCTGAATAAAAAGTTTATTTTTTTCTTTAAAAAAGCATAAAATACTTAGAAATTAAAACCTAAAAAGAATGGAACATACAGTGTGGTTTTTTAATAACCTTTATTGCTTTACCGGTTATAAAAAATAATATATGTCCTTTGTAGAAAATATGAGTAATGCATGAAATTAAGAAGAGTATAAAGCTCATCTGTAATCCTGCCACACAGAGCTAATCTCTGTTACTGTTCTGGTAAACCTTTAGGTAATCATTCTTCCAGAGTACAGCTTGGCAACTTTTCTGGTACAGGGCCAGATGGTACCTGTGCTGTGTTGCCCGGCCCTCTCTCTGTGTCTATCTCTATTACAATGACCCAGCTTTGGCATTGTAGAGTGAAAGGAGGCATAAAGAAAATGAGTTCTAAGAGTCTGGGAAGATAGCTCAGTAGAATAAGCGTTTGCCTGACAAGCACAAGGGCCTGAGTTCAATGCTCTGTTCCGAGAGGAAAGAAAGAAAGAAAGAAAGAAAGAAAGAAAGAAAGAAAGAAAGAAAGAAAGCAAGCAAGCAAGCGAGCTCTATTCTAATAAAATTTGCTTTACAAAGACATACAGCTGGGTTGGTTAGTACCCATCCACCATTTACTGACACTTATTCTAGAATGCTCCCTTTGGAAGTGACAAACGTAGACTTCCAGCTTTTTGTCTTTTCTTTACTATCATCCCCATTGCAGGATTTTCTTTCTGTATGATGTCCCCATCAGTCAATAAATTTCTACTGACAACTAAACACTTAGATGCAGGGATAGGTGTGTAACCCCACAGAGCTCCTGTCCCCTGGGGTTACAGGCAGTACACAGACAATTACAAATACAAAAATAATGGCAAACATGAGCAGGACTACAGGGTGTCCTGGGAGTGCTGAAGAAGACCTCAGGTAATGGGCAGGTCTAAAAATGCTTTTCTAGAAGATCAGTCAGGCTAAAATCTGAATGATGAGTAAGGTGCACAATGGCCCTGGGTGAAGGACAGCACAGTGGTCGCAGGGAGCAGAAGCCATGCATGTCATGATGCAGGATAGTCCGGACAACCTGAGGTGCTGAAGGAAGACTTCGTGGTGAGAACACAAGACACCCAAGTGGGAGCCAAAACAGGTCCTTAGTTGTCTTGGTCCATTTTGGCTGTTGTAACAAAAATGTTCACTGGGTTGTCTGTGAATGACAGAATTTATTTCTCACAGCTCTGGAGACCAAGTCCAAGATCAAAGAACTTGCGGATTTAATGTGTACAGGCCTGCTTGCTGCTTCACAGATGGCTGCTTATGAAGAGCCCACAATGCAGAAGGGACATAAGTGTCTTCTTTGCAACGATACTAATTCTGGAAGGCTTTGCCTTTATGACCTAATCACTTTCCAAAGGCTTCACCTCTACATTTAGTCACCTCATGGGTTAGGTTTCAATACATACTTTTGTGGGGGACATAGTCTATGGCTGTACTGGTTGACACATTGTGTTAACTTGAGAATCAAGACATTTAGAAGCATAACTAAGTGACTCCAAGGGGTCCAAGGTACTTACTTTGTAAACATGGTGAGTTTATGGCAGAAGAAGGCACAGAGATGGTGTGAGCAGATAGCCAGCATACTGTATAAAGGAGGAAGAGAGGCTTGCTTCTCTCCATTTGCTCTTGCTACTTTTGCTATCTTCTGTTACCTTGAACTGTTGCCACACTGCCTTGGAGACAGCTGATTATGGACTGAAACCCCTACAAACTGTGAGCTGACTTAATCTTTCATTTTTTAATTTTTACAGTTGGTGTTTTGTTTCAGCAACAAGAAAAAAGTCATCAAGACAATGGTGTTACCTGGAATTCCACAAGCTAGTCTCACTTCAAATGTAGCCAAGGGTAACCTGTACAAGGTTCTATTACTATGTGTTGGGTTTGACACTTGATTTCAAGAATCAAAGGTAGACCTCTTACTAAACTTTCATAATATGGTAGCTTCCTTCTTTCCACCCTCTTCATTGTACATTTTATATGCACAAACATATGCATTTATTCTGTGCTCTTTTTTGATGGCATGAAGGAAAGGGACCACATATCTTTGCTCACAATAACAAGAACTGCATTAGATGCAATGTTAAATTTTTATAGATATGACCTTATTTAATGTTTATAACAACACAGACAGCTTATGAGATAATGTTGCTGTTTTAACAGATTAATTTTTCCCAGTGTCACAAATCTAATAAGACATGATGCATTGATTGAATCCAGGTGTATCTGACTCCAAAGCCTAGGCTCTGTGGTAGTTTCCATGATTGCTTAGCACAGCATTAAGTTCTAACTGGTGAACAGAGCAAGAGGATTATTCTAAAGCTCAATGTTTTCTCACATTTCCTGCCTACCTACTTATCAAGGATAAGTGAAACCAAGAAGACATTTAAACATTAAAGCTGCTGAATTTATGAAATTATTTCAAAAAATAATGAACAGCTTTTAGCGTATGCATCAAATTACTAAACTGAACTTTAGGTTTAACTGACAACTTAAACAACCAAGGAAAGAGTAAGAGAACCACACTATTGTCTTCCATGACACCAGGAAAGAAAGGGAGAACTGGTTAGAATTCTTATTTTTTTCTTAAAAAAGTGATTTCCAAAAAATGGAAAGGCATAACACAGCTGTGTGGAAATCAAAGATTTTTGAAGCAACAATAAAACTACGCTTGGAATGCGTGTCATTAGGGACTTTAAAAAAATGATTTCTAACATAAAAATTTATTTTATTTTATTATTGTTATTGTTATTTTGGTGGTACCAAGGATTGAACTCAGAACCTTGAGCTTCCCAGGCAGGCTCTTAGTCTACTGAGGTATATTCCCCAGCCTCTCTAAGACCAAAATTTCAAACATAAAGGATCAAGTGCCAGTTTTCATAAAAACATGCCATTGACTACATGGCTGAATCATCAGGCTCTCATTTCTTAGTTTTGTGGGCTGGAAACATTACAGCACCTGCAGATTGGCTCCCTGGTCAGGGTCTTCTTTCTGGCTACAGGCAGCTGTATTTTCAATACATCCTCACATCCTGCAGAGAGAGAAATCTGATCTTTGTCCTCTTATGAGATTATTAATCCCACTATGAGTCCCACTTGCATGACCTCATACAAATCCAATCATCCCCACAAAACCCACATCCAAATATCTCAGGAGTTAGGACTTCAACACGCAGGCATGACATGTCATAATGTATGATAATATGTCACTAACATAAAATAATATTTTCAAAGAATGCAGATATTTTTAAAACATGAGAATATATAAAGACAGAAAATACAACTTGTAATCTTGCCATCTGCTGATAATTATTGTCAGTATATGACGTATTAATATGGTTTAGATCTAAAATGTCCCTCCAGAAGTCTCATGTGTTTGGAAGGTGATTGATTTATGGAAATGCTATATTCATCAGTGAATTCATCAACTGAGGAGTTTAGCAGCTGAATTACTGTTCTGTGGGACTTGGTTAGAGATGAGCTATGAGCTGTCTTAATTACTTTTCTCTTGTTCCTGAGACAAAATACCCGCCACCTAAAGTTAAAGGCGGAAAGGTTTGATTAGCTCACAGTTTGTGGAGGTTTCAGTCCGTACTGGCTCTGAGGCAGGGTGGCACATGGCAGAGGGGCAACAGTTCATGGAAGTGGAATGTATCAAAATCAATAAGAGCAAAAGAGGGAGACAAGCCTCTGTCTCTTCTTTTTTACTTATTTAGACGGATAAGATTAGGGAAGTTCCAATCCAATCAATAGACTGATCCAGTAATCATCCTTTATCTCAGCACCCTTAGTGCTAACAATGAACCATGAATCACTCACAAACTCTAGACTTAGCTACCTCTGAAAAAGCCTCATCTAAAAGTACACAAGGCTTTAGGGAGACATCTATATATGCACAACAATATGAGCCAAAATAAACTTCTTTCCTTTAAATTGTAAATGTCGATATTTTCTGTCCAGTGATGGGAAAAGCTGAATTATATAGAATGTTAGTACCAAAAAGTAGAGTCATTACTATGACTGTGCCTGACCATGTAGGTTAGAAGCTTTTGGAAGTGATTAGAAAAAGGATTTTGGAAAGTTTTGGAGAAACAAGCTAGAGAAGACCTATATTGCTATGAGCAGAATTTGA
Source organism: Myocastor coypus (assembly GCA_004027025.1). NCBI lineage: Eukaryota > Metazoa > Chordata > Mammalia > Rodentia > Myocastoridae > Myocastor > Myocastor coypus. The sequence goes on from PVJA010027411.1 coordinate 12,590, forward strand.
CAGGAGATTCAGGTCAGAGTTCAGAAAAATCAGAATTCTGTTAGGAAAGCAGACTGTAAAGGCCAGGTTCATATGAAATTTAATATTGGAAGGATTCTATTGGGGACCAGCGTAATGGCAGAAAATTTGGGTGTTGTATTCTAGCACAAAATTTGTCCTCCTTTTGCCTATATCCTGAGATTTTTCAGAAGACTAAATCAGATTAATTGTAGTGAGATAATTGATCTAGAAAAAGAAATTTCAGAACAGGTTAGCATTCAAGATGTGGCCTGGGTGTTGCTGGCTGATTTTATTCATACTTACAGTGAGAATCATGAGAAAAAGCAGAGATGAAAGATATAAAAGTTTATAATTTTATCTAGAAACAAAGATCCTACAAAGTTGGGGCAAAGAAAAGGACAGTTGTTAAAAACATTAAAGTAAAAAGAAAGAAACCAGTTACTTTGTATCAGGAAAATGGAAAACATGGCTTGAAAGCATGCCAGGAATTGACCAGACATACCCTACACAGCCTCAGGAATATAAAGGGAATAATACCTTTGAAAGATTTTTCTTAGAAAAGTGAGCCTAAGGGCACAATACTCAGGAATGCAGAAGGAAGTGTAAATTTATTCATACAGGTACTCCAATGCTGCAGTAGCCATAGTCCAAGGGGTCCAGGCTCTGGCTCAAGCCAACAGACTTTGCATTATCCAAATGATTCCATTTTTCAGGAATGGAGATTATAGAATGGTGAGGTCATAAGGGCTTCTGTTCATATATCAAACGATGGCCTAGAGATCAGGCAAGTCTCCTCACCAACAAGATAATGCATGGAGCTGCAAAAGTGAAAATGAAGGTGTAGTGGAAAGGCCAAAGATTTTCAGATACCAGGTACATGGAACATCTGCTGAGGAAAGCTTCAGGCAGAAAGCAAAGTCAGCCTAAGAGAGAAGCCACGTGGCCTGCAAAGCAGTGAGGCCTTAGGGGTGGAGCTTACAAGGCCTCTGGAATTCACATCTCGCTGCAACCTGCCCTGGATGCTTTACATGCAACTATAATGTTTATCATTTACCTTATAGTGTTTTTGTTTTTCTTTAGTTCTGTTCCTTTCTATCCTACTCCCCCATTTCTCCCTTTTGGAATAGGAATGTTTACCTCTTGCCATTATATGTTGAAAGTAATTTTTTTTTGGATGTTTACAAGGCCTTACTCATAATAGTTTGCCTTGAGTCTCAGAGGTGACTTTGGACTTAGACTTATCAACAATGCTAGAACTGTTAAGATTTTGGTGACTCTTAGAAATGGACTAAATGCATTTTGCATAATAAGATGTACATGACTCTTTTGGGGGCCAGAAATGGAATGTTATAGTTAAGAGCTAAAATGTCTCCCAAAAGTTTCATGTTATTGAATCTTAGGGTTGCTACTATACTCATCGGTGGATTCATCCATTGATGAGTTTAGTATTTGAATGTGCTGTTAGATGGGGCCTGGTTGGAGATGGGTTGCCAGGAGCATGACCTAGAAGTGTCTTCACTCTGGTCCTGGCTCATCTCTCTATTTTTGGCCACCATGACATGAGCAACTTTCCTCCATTAGACCATTCTTCCACTCCCTTTCTGCTTGAACCAAGATGGCCATGGACTGAACACACTGAAATCATGAGCCAAAATAATATCTTCTAGATAGTGAATATTGAGTATATTGTCCCAGGGGAAAAAAAAAAAAAGCTAACAGCTATTATCTCAAGATATTTATTCTACCTGAGCCACCCAGAGGACAGCTATAGGTACCTGTAAACCCTGCCCCATCCTCTCAACCTTGCTAGAGCTCCCCTAAACTGCAGCTGCATCACCCACTGTTGTAGAAGCCAGGTGCTCAGAGGACACCTGTGGGGACCTGGTGAGCCCTGTCCTTTTCCTTTCACCCTCACTGGAGCTCAGCTGGGCTGTGGCTATCTCTCCCATCATTGCTGTCATCATGGCACTGCTAAGTTGCTGCTGACTGTACCATCAATAGTGGGAGTTTTGCAGAGTACTATCCTGCACCAACCACCCACCATTGAGTGAGTCTTGTAGAGCTTCAGCCTGCCCTCATCATCATTGGATCCTTCTTAAGCTGCAGCTGGCCCCCCTCCCAGCAGGGTAGAAACCACACTGAACCCCCTACAGCAGAAGCTTTCATGAGCCTACCCCACTATTCCATTCTAGTGGGAGCTTTGCTCACCTGCCTCCTCCCCGCTACTGTTGCTGCAGAATCAGGAAGAATATAGAGAGCTTAAAAAATGTCAAAAGGAAGGAGGAAAAGGCAAGCTCAGACCTCCAGCTCGCACAAAACATGTCCAAGAGATAAGATCATTGAAGAACTTGGAAGTCACACACTTGAAATTTCTGGAATGACAGCAACTTAAGTAAAGACATAATTCCAACAGGCTTTGGAGGAAATCAGATCAGAAATAATCTCTCATGTAAAAAAGGAACTGACAACAATCATGAAAAAATTTCTCAGTACATCTAAAGAAGACACAGATGAAAAAGTAGAGGAGAATAGGAAAGTGATGGAAACACTGAATGAACAATACAAGAAAGAACTGTAATACACTAAACAGATTCAAACAAGATGTCCAGGGCATAACTGAAAGCTGGTAAAACTGCTTGAATGAAACTAAAGATAGAATTTCAGACCTTGAAGATCACTTTGAAGTTGGTGAACACAAAAGGAAAGATCTCTTAAAAATAACAAGAAAACAGAAAATAACAAGTTTCAAGATGATGCAAAGAAGAATATAAGACTAATAGGCGTCAATAAAAGAGCTGGAGTCAATACAAATGACATAAAAAGAATATTTGCAAAAGTACAAAATTTCCCAAGCATGGGAAGAGAATCTGACACACAGTTAAGTGAGACATGTAGAACTTCAATTAGCCACAATGAATCAATGTGTGTGTATATATATATATATATATATGTATATATATATATATATGTATGTATATATATACGTATATATGTATGTATATATATACATATATATATACATACATATATAATAATCAAGATCACAGAAACAGTAAAAGAACAGAATATTAAAAGCTGGTAGAGAGAGAGAAAAAAACACTTATAATGGAAAGCCGGTTGAATCATGGCAGATTTTTTTTGACACAGACCATTAAATTAAGAAGAGCTTGGAGTGAGATGTTTCAGGTTCTGGAATAAGACAACCTGCAACTCATATTGATGTACACTGCAAAACTATCTATCAAATTTAGTGGAGAGACAAGATACTTTCATGATAAAGAACTGGAGAAATTTGTGATAACCATAGCAACCTTACAAAGACTACTGACAGATTTTCTAGAAGGAGATAAAAGTGACCACAATTTTCAAGAACGACAACAGAAAAGAACCACTATGCAAAGCCAAAGCGTGAGAAACATTGTTACAAGTGATGGGAAACCAGAAAAAGGCAGAGTAGCTATCTTACTTGTTGGCAATGTCAACTTCATAGGTTTGATTTAGTTTTTTAATTTCTTTTCTGACTATTAGCCTAGTTGATCTATCTCTTTGGGTTACCAGGGTGTTAAAATCCCCTGGAATTTTAACTCCACAAACACATGGAAACTAAATAATACCCTCCTGAACATGCAATGGGTCACAGATGAAATTAATGAAGAAATTAAACGATATTTACAATCAGACGATAATGAGGATACAACTTACGGGGATGAAATGAGAGCTTAAGAGGGAAATTTATAGTGGTTAATTCTTACATCAGGAAGACAGAATGAGCCCAAATAATTAATCTTGTTCTGTAGCTCAAGCTCCTAGGGAAAACAACAACAACAATAAACAAACCAAGCTCAAATCCTAAAGAATGAAATCATAAAGATCAGGGTGGAAGTAAATGCAACGGAGACAAACAAAACAAAACCCCAAAACAAAACAAAACAACAACAACAACAAAAAATACAAAGAATTAATGAATCAAAGATTTGGTTCTTTGAAAGAATGAATAAAATTGATAAGCTCCAGCTTTATCAAAACAGGAAAGAAAAAAATTAAATTAATGCAATAAGAAATGAAAAAGGTGAAGTCATTGCAGACCTTATGAAAATTTAGAAGATCATCAATCTTCTACTACTTTAAAATCTTTACTCTCACAGGATGGAAAACACAGAATAAATGGGCAGATTCCTAGGTACATATGAGCTACCAAAGTTGAATTGAGAAGATATAAAAACTCCAAATAACCCAATATCCGAATGAAATACAAGATATATTAATAATTTTTAAAAAACCTTCCAACACAAAAAGTCCAAGTCCTGATGGTTTCATAGCTGAATCCAACAATAAATGTGGAGGAGATTTAATGCCAGCTATTTTCAAACTCTTTAATGAAATTGTAAGGGAAACAATTATCCCAAACTCATCCCTGGAGGCAAGTATTACTCTGATACAAAAATCAGAGAAAGATCCAATAAAAAAAAAGAACTACAGCCCAATCTTTTTCATGAATGTAGATGCAAAAATCCTAAATAAAATGCTAGCATACAGAATATGATAAATACTCAAGAAGATGATACAACACAACCAAGTGAGATTTATCCTAGGAATACAGGAATGGCTAAATAAATGCAAATCCATAAATGTAATACACCGTATCAACAAAGCCAAAGACAAAAATCACATAATCATCTCAATAGATGCAGAAAAAGCTTTTGACAAAGACTAACATTCATTCATGATAAAAAATAAAAAATAAAAAAGAGCACACAGAAAATCAGAATAGGCGGTCTTTACCTTAGCCTGATAAAAGTGATGGACAAAAATTTAAAGCCTTCACTTTAAAATCAGGAACAAAACAAGGATTCCAACCATCATCACTCCTGATCAGTATAGTTCTAGAAACTATTATTTAGATCAATTAGACAAGAGAAAGAAATAAAGGAAATAATGATGGGAAAAGAAGAAATGAAAATATTGTTTATTTGCAGATAACATGATATTGTACATGGAAAATCCCAAAAACTCCACCAAGACACTTGTGGATTTAATAACCAAATTCAGTAGTGCAGCAGGATACAAAGTCAACACTCTAAAATCAATAGCATTTGTAAATGCAAACAACAAACACACTGAGAGAAAAAGTAGGGAAATCATGAGAGCAAAATTAGGGAAACCTTTCTCAATAACGTCCCCAAAGTGAAATACTTAGGAATCTCTCTCACAAAGGAAGTAAAAGATGTGTGCAGTGAAAATCACAATATTCTGAGAAAAAAAGAGAGATCTAACAGGATTTCAGAAAATGGAAATATATTCCTTGCTCTTGGATAGGAAGAACCAATATTGTGAAAATGGCCATACCCGCAAAACTATTATATAGATTCAGTGCAATCCTGATTAATAGACCATTAGTATACCTTAAAGATCTAGAGAAAACATTCTTAAAATTCATCTGGAACCATAAGAGACCTAGAATAGCAAAAGCAATGCTGTTCAGGAAAAGAAAGGCAGGAGGCATCACAATTCTTGACTTGAAATTATACCATAAAGCTACTGTGATAAAATCAGCATAGTACTGGCAAAAAATAGACCTGACAATCAATGAAACAGATTAGAAGATGCAGACACAAATACAAACACATGCAGCCACCTTATCTTTAGTAAAGAGACCAACCATGTTTATGGGAATTAAGATAGTCTCTTTAACAAATGTGGCTGGAAACACTGGTTCTTCATGTGCTGAAGACTAAAATTACACACATGCCTATCACCATGATCAAAACTACAATCAAAATGGATCAAAGATTTAAATAATAAAACTGAAACAATAAATCTTCTGGAGGAGAAAGTAGGTAGAAATCTTAAAGACATAGGAGTAGATAGAGAGTTTATGAACAGAAATAAAACTGCATGGGAATACTTCAAAGAATCAACAATTGGGATCTCATCTTCTTGAAAAGTCTGTGCATGTCAAAAGGAATTACCAATAAAGTAAAAAGAAAAGCCACTAAATGGAAAAAAAAATTATAGCCAACTGTCCTTCGGACAAATAATTTCTATATAGAACTTGTAAATAATATTGAAAAAAAACAGACCCCCTCAAGTTCAAAGACCCGATCCAAAAATGGGCATGTGAGATGAATATATATCTCCCAAATAAAGAAAAGCAGAGGGAAAATAAATATATGAAAAAATGTTCATCATCACTGATCATGCAAGAGATGAAAATCAAAGCAACACTCTTTCCATTTTATGTTACAAAGAATGGCTATCATCAAGAAGTCAACCAATAACAAATGCTGGAGAGGCTGTGGGGAAACCCTTCTTCACTTTTGGTGGGAGTGCAGACTGCTATAACCACTATGGAAATCAGTGTAGCTATTCCTCAAAAGGCTAGGATTGAAGATCCTATTCAAGTCAGCTACTTCCCTCCTAGGTATTTTTCCAAATGAACTAAAAACATCATACCACAACAATATATGCGCATCTTTGTTTATACCAGTGCAATTTGTTATAGCTAAATCTTGGAAGTAATCTAAACATAAACCAACTGAGCAACAGATAAAAGAGGTGTGGTATTTTTACACAATGGAGAATTACTCAGCTACAAAAAACATAAATTTGAGGCTTTTATAGGTGAATAGACACAATTAGAAACCATATTGGTAAGTGAATAAATCAGGCCAATATGTATAAACATCTTATTGTCTTTCTAGTGTGAGAAACTGAAAGAGTAAATAAAATCTTAATAGTACAGTAGATACTGTGAAAGGGAAAGAATCTGTTCAATGGGAAGGAAAAACTGGGATGATAGAAAGACCCCCCCAAAAAAAAGAGAGAGAAGGGAAAAAGATATATATGCAGAACAAAGTAATAAAAAACATTAAAAAATAAAAAAGGAAAGGATGTATGTGCAATGGAACTGGTGTACCACGGAATAGGCAAAAGTTCGACATATAATACATTATCAATTGTACATATATACTTTATTTTAAAATATATTAAAGATGCATTAGGTGTGAGTGCTCAAAACTGTCTTTCCTGAATAAAAGCGTGTATTTAAAAAAAAACGATATACATGCAGGATAATTTGGGTAATTGTACTGCTTATTTCTGCGGACCTGTTGAAAGGGGCATTCAATGCTTAAAATATTTTATTTGTTCAATTTTTTCTTTTTAATTTCTTACAACCATTTATTTATTTATTTATTTATTTTTAATGTATTTAGTACATAGTCTACAGGGTCTCAGTACACAGATTGGACTCCTAGTGATCTCCCTGTTTTTCAGCTTCCCAAGCGCTGGGATTATAGGTGCCCGCTCCCATGCCCAGTTTTAATCACCTTCTCAGTGAGCTCTGGGGGCAGGACCTTCACTGTAGGCCAGGGACCAAACCCCTGTCCTTGTGTCTGCTTAAGCAGGCACTTTAATCCATTGAGGTATCTTGCTGGTTCTTCTTATAACTTTTTTTTTGTTTTTTCAGAACGAGGGATCGAACTCAGATTGAACTCAGGCCCTTGTGGTTGCCAGGCAAGTGCTTTCTTCTTATAACTTATTAAAACCAGTTTTGCAGGTTTAAATCTGGTAACCTAAACAACAAATTTGAAGCTAATATTATGCAATACAACAACCATTTCAAATTCCTATTCTTTTCTTTTCTTTTGAAGAGTAAAAACAAAAGCAAAAACAGATAGTAGAGACAAAGACAGAAATAGGACAATATATAGGAGTACATATGTTACAGATTTTCAAAATGAGACTAGCTAATTAACAATGGTTGTTATATTATCTATTTTTATCATCAGATCTGCTGCTCAGATTAACAGAAGTAGTTATGTAAGACTGTTCAAATAATTGTTAGTGTTTTCTTTCAAGAAACATCAAATATTTTTCCATCTTGTTTTTTTCTTTTAAATCTTATCTTATTTTAATTTGAAGACCAAAAACAAATAGAAAAAAGACAGAAACAGAGTAACACTATATATATATATGTTACAGATTTTCAAAACAGGAATAGCTGATTAACAATGTTGTTATATTATCTCTTTTTACCAACAAATAAAGAACCAATGTGCTTACTTTCAAGAATTTTCTTTTTTTTTTTTTTTTTTGGTGGGACCAAGGTTCAAACTCACAACCTTGCACTTGCCAGGCAAGCCCTTGTGCCATGGAGCTATCTCCCCAGCCCCTCAAGAAATTTTAATTTTTTTCCTTCTTTTTTTTTGTTTTAATTTATTTTAAAGATAGTATAACAATTAATAAGACATTGGGAACAGTACACATTTAGAAGACCAAGATGAGAGGTATTCAAACATGGGTTTTGAGGGGCTGGAGAGATAGCTGCGTGGCACAAGTGCCTGCCTGGCAAGTGCAAGGTGGTGAGTTCAAACTTCAGTCCCATAAAAAGAAGGCATCCAAACATCGGTTTTGTATTACACATTGCTATCCACAGTGTAGTTGCTCAGGTCACACATATCAGCATACAGATTTGTCAAGGTGAGAATTCTAAACATTAATTGCTATTTTCAAAAAAACTGATGGAAATTATGAATACAATCATCTGTCTTCCTGTATATATACTTGCATATTTTTCCCTCTTTCTCTTTTCCTGTCCTTTCTCCTTTCTCTCATCTTCATTCTTTAATCCTTAAGTTCAGTTTCTTTTCATTTTACTATATCAGTTATACCTTTCAGGTTTTATTTCTTCTTTCAGGTTCTTACTCTAGGGAGACAAGATATTTACACATGTGGGTCTGATTTATTTCACTTATGAGTATAACTTCTAGTTGTATCCACTTACCTACAAAGGCTTCCAGTTTGTCTTTCTTTATAGCTGAGTAGTTCTCCATTGTATAAAAATTCCAAATCTTTTTCTTTAATATTTTAGTCTGCAAACTTAAGTTGTTAACCCTCCAGAAAAGAAGTTTAATGATATTATTTCCTATAACATAGGCCCTTGAGGTTAATATCATTATATTTCTGAATATCAAATGCCTCAAATATAATATGAAATAGGTATTTTTCATCAATCATTGGTATTCTAAACTTTAAATCCCTATAGAATGTAAAAAAATAACTACAGAAATTTAGGAATTTAATCATTTGCGAAATCGTGGTGGTACACTCCTAAGGCATTTTTTCTTTGTCTCTTATTCTCTTTTATTAACTTTAAAAAACATTTATTTGAGAGAGCATATAGCAATAATTGATAAGACATTGGAAACAGTACACATTTAGGTGACCAGAATGATAGTTATTCCTAGTATGGTTTTAGTATTACACCTTGCTATCCTCATGGTAGCTGCTTAGTTCACAGGTATCAAGATACATAGTTAGGCTACAAGGATAGCCAATATTTTGGCCCTAGCACTTCAAGGGCCAGTGAGGAATCAGGACATAAAAGAACATGTACTGTTATAGCCTATAACTCAGTGGTATCCCAAATTTTATGTTCAAGTAGATTATGGGACCACAGATAAAAGTGATCAATGATGTATAGTGTGCCTAAGGAGAGTCAACTAGAGAGAAAACATTCTCTCAGGCTTTCACAGAGAGCAAATTGGTCAAGCAATGGACATGATTCATCCAGATGGCTGACACTGGCAAAAGATTACAAAACACTGTACATGATTCCAGGGTAAATCCTGAGGGGATTTGACTGACCTTATCTGATACAAAAGTTACATTTTTGGGGCTTGAAAGATGGTTCAGTGATCTAAAGTACCTGCTTAGGAAGGCTTAGGCAACCACAGGGACTGCAATTCGACCCCCAGCACCACATGCTGCACCAGCCCCACCCCCAGAGAAGACTGAGCTAGTCATAATAAAAAAATTAAAAAATTAAAAGTTACTTTTTTGTTATATAGGTCTTGCTCTATCTTTGTCTCAACCATCCAGCAGAAAAGTCTAACCATGAGATTTAAAAGGGAAAGCTATATTAATATGCTGAGCTGTAAAAGGCTTATGTCAACAATATTGCCAGTTGTACTGATAACCCACTACTATTATGGAATATGGGACTATATATACAGCCACTTTCTCTGTGTGAATGAGAAGAAAGTTCTGTACTAATACTGTTTAGACAAGATATGTCTGAATCTTGTACTCTGAAAAACTTTGAAGACAATATGCAATGTATTAATTATTGTAACTGTTCTACTAACCTATTGTGAAACTGTCTCACTGTTATTTCTTTTCATTAAAATTAATTAAAAATATAAAGGTAAAAAATTAAAAAAACACATCATTTTTACCCATTCCCAAAGAGAGTGGCATTTTGGTTGTTTCCAAGATTTGGCTATAACAAATTGTGCTGCTACAAACATGGGTACACATATATCACTATGGTATGATATTCTCAGTTTTGGGGGTGGGGAATTCTCAAAAAAAAGCATAGCTGGATTGAATGGGATTTCCAGTCCTAGATTTTTGAGGAAATTTCACCTTGATTTCCATAGTGGTTGTACTAGTCTACATTCCCATCAGCAGTGGAGAAGGGTTCCTTCTTCCCGACAGTCTCTCCAGCACTTGCTATTAGTTGATTTCTGTATGACAGCAATTCTTTCGGGGGTAAGGTGGTATCTCAATGTTGTTTAATTTGCATTACTCAAATGGCCAGTTCTATCAAACATCTTCTCATGAATTCATTTGAAACTTGTATTTCTTCCTGAGAAGTGTGTATTCTTCTCACATGCCCCTTTTTGGATTGTTCTTTAAGTTTTAGGGGCCAAATTTTTTGTGGTTCTTTACATAATTTAGGTAGAAGTCCGTTGACTGTTGGTTATGATTTTTTCCACATTTTGTGGATTGTCTTTTCACTCTGTTGGTACTTTTGACAAGAGAAACTTCTCAGTAAGATGAGGTTCCATTTGTTGATTCTTTGCAGTATTTCCCATGCAGTTCGGTTTTTGTCAAGGAACTCCTATGTCTTCAAGATTTTCACCTACTTTCTCTTCCAGGAGATTTAGTTTTTCTGGTTCCATTTTGACTTTAGTGCATAGTGACAGGTTCAGGTCTAGTTTTACTTTTGGGCATGTGGAAAGCCAGGTTTTTTCCAGCACCATTTCTTAAAGATGCTATCTTCCTTCCAGCGAACATGCTTGGCCCTGCTGTCAAAAAAATAGGATGGCTAGCGTGTTTGCATTTGTACTTGCATCTTCTAATCTGTTTCATTGATACCTCGTTTTTTTTTCCCCCCATGAGACACAATCAATATTTACTACCACAGCAACACTTTCCAGCAGGTTAGCGACACCTTAGTTATTCTGTACAGTTAGAAACATTGCGACCTTTTCACTCACTTAGTTTGTAGGTCCATTTCAGATACTTAGTCTATTGCTGGTTTATCAGTGGTACCCCAAGCCTCTTTGTGGTCTTGTAAGAAAGCAGGGTCCAGAAAGTCCAGCACAGGAATATTTTTCCCATTCAGTTTAGCCTTAATCCATAACACTGACATCAAGTATACATCCACCAGTCTTTTAGTTTGGCAAAAACGGGTGAGTACAGCCCAGCATTGAGCCAGAGGCCCACATCAGCCAGAGATACATGAGGTTTAAGGCCCAATGGTTGGCAAGAGGCTACCTTTAAATTCATTGCAGGCATTCAAGTCTTTGCAATCTCTCCTTGTTGGTAACTTACTGGCTCAAGGGCGGCGCTGGTGCATTAAGGTTTGATTAGAGGGCCAGGTAAGGTGTGGAAGAGAAGGTCCTTGGTTCTTACTTTCAAAATGAGTATGTCCTGGGTAAAAGCACAGTCAGCATTTCTTAGGGCTCAGGATATTGACATCAGAGGCTGGGAGGTAAGCATGGGACTAGGGCATTTGAATCTGAAATGGAGCTGTCTTGGAGTTGCACTTTGAAGGAGAAAACAAAGCCTGGTTCTCAGAAACCAGCATGGTGGGTGGGCTGTAGGCCTGCAGCATCTTAAGCAGCTTTTGGGATCAACTCTGAGGCCAGTCTTCTGTCTACCAGCTCCTGTTTGACATTCTTGGGACTGTATTTTACAACATTAGGAATGATGAACTTGAAGATGTTCACATTACACTACACCAAATTAAGACGGCTCTCTTCCTCTTGCTGACATGCTCCAGCAGTGATAAGAACCAGCTTGGAGTTTGTTGTTACGTTACAGTCTTTGCCAGAGACAATTTTTGATGTTGAAGGCTGCCGTGTTGGAGATCCCATCATCTCTCCCTTCAATTTGTCTTCATGACATCAACAAAAGCAAGTTCATCTGACAAGTCCTTCATTAAGATACTGATGGCACAGGCCATGCCAATAGCACCAACCACACGAACTGTGATCTTATGGGGCACCTGCTCCTCATTAAGGAGATTCACAATCAACTGATCCTTGAGACTGGTCATCTTGAACTTAGAACCAGAGGGAACTGGGAATGTCTGTGGGGCGGGTGTTGGGGCGCACACTTCTCTGGTCCGGACTCAGTGGCAACAGCTCCGACACTGGCCCTCATTTTATTTATATTTATTTTTTTTTTATTTTTTTAAAAGAGGGCTGATAATGCATGTACCACTATGAGTATGGGTGGCACTGATCAGTAGGTTTATAGCCTAGATGGAGTATTAGGGGAAAAAAAGAAAGCAAGGCTGCTGCTGCTCGCTATTTAACGGCCCCCTGCCTGCCTTGCCATGGACTCGATCTCCTCTGTGTTACTTCTGTGCCATGTCACTCTGCCTTGGAGCCAAGCAACTATGAACTGAAAGCTCTAAAAGCTGCAGGCTAAATAGACCTTTTCTTCTTTAACTTTAGGTGTCAGGTATTGTGTCTCAGTAACAGGAAAAGCAAATAATGGTACCAGGAGTGGGCCAATTGTTGTAAATGTACCTGAGAAACCTTGGAAACTGTCTGTGGGAAGAATTTGGTCAAAATATTATGGCTGAAAAAAATATTATGGCTGAAGAAGCAGCACTCTAATACTGTAAACTGAATTTAGGAGATTATGTTCAGAGCTCAAAAGACCAGAATGCTGATAGAAATTCAGCCAGCCAAGACCAGGCTCAGAAGACCTCAGTTAAAAGCAACAACTATACTGGCTAGTGGATATCAGATCATGTGTGTTATGGTTTGGCTGAAAATTTGTGTACATATTGCCTGTGTGCACATACTTTCTCTGAGACTGAGATTATAGGTGATGGAACAGTTACTTTTGAGGAAGAAATTTGAAGGCAGTCAAGTGCTGAGGTGGTGGCATGCACATTGTTTGGAGTTTTTAGTCAGATTCAGATTTATGTTGAGAGTCAAGAGCTAGGGAGACAGACACAGAAAGGGGGAGGAGAGAGAGAGAGAGAGAGAGAGAGAGAGAGAGAGAGAGAGAGAGAGAGAGAGAGAGAGAGATTATGGCCTAGCTTGCAAAGACAGAATATAAAACAACTTGGTTGTTGAAAAGGAACAGAACAATGAAAAAAGATGGTTTGAGGACATCACAAGAACCAAAGGACTCTAGCTTTTAAAGTCTCAAGAGTGCAAATGACTTTGCTCTGAGAAGATAGTCCCAGAGCACCTTATTCCATAAAGTTGTAAGTGTAGCAAATTTGTTCCTCAGGATTGGGCTCAGAGAGCTCAGCAATCCAGGCCCTCTACCTCTACCATCAAAAGAGAAGGAAGCCTGGCTGCTGCTCCATTAGCAGTAAACTTTGGTGCCGTCACCCTGGTGCTGGTTTTATATGAACTCAGAAAGCAACAGTTGTGGATTCAGGGAAGGCTTCCACTCAGATTTCTGAAGAATGCCTGGCAAGTAGTATCTAGTGGAGTAAAATGCTCACTTGATTCATCAGGAAGGAGAGACAGACAGAAAGACTGGAATTTCACAATTCCCATTAGGACACACCCCCAATTACCTAAGGATCTCCCATTGAACCCTACCTCATGAAAGTTTTGAACATCTCCCAATCACACTGCTCTGATGAACAACCTTTTCATACATGAATCTTTGGGGTCATCCAACATTTAATCCTTAGCATTCCATCCTTTGCCACCAAAGTTTCATATTTGTCTTTAAGATGCATGCAAAATATAGTTATTCCATCTCTAAGAGCCCCGGGTTCCAGCACTGTTCAAAAGTCCAAATTCCAAGTCTCTTCTGAGACTTGAAAGGCAAACTTAACTGTGAACCTTTAAAAAAAAGTTATTCCAACCTGCACTTGTGAGTTTGGTAGTGTAAACATTCATAGTCCAAATGGAAGGAAAAGAAAAATGGTAAAATATCAATCCAAAATAAAACTAAAATCCTGCAAGGGAAACATTAAATCCTGAAACTCCATGTCCAGCATTCTGGACATAGAGGGGTGAGACGTGGGTTATCAAGGATTTGGACAGCTGTGCCCCTAAGAGGCTTTCCTGTGTGTTGTCCTCATGGCCTTTTTCTCTGCCAATAGCTTTCACTGCATGACATTGCATATTGCTTGCCCCTTTGTCTTTCTAGTGTCTTCAGTGTAGCTTCAGATTCATTCCCACAGCTCTATTACACATCACCCTATCAGGGTTTGCTTGCAGGAACCTCAAAGCCACAGCATAGCCCGACCTCCCTTGAATCCTGAGTGAAAGTCTCCATAAATTCTAACTGTACACTTGCAAAATAGCATAATGCCAATGATGCAAAGGTCTACTCCCTGCACGAGCTGTACCTGGACCTGATTGAACCATGGCTCCAATCCAACCTGCTCAACCTTAGTTAGGAAAGTCTTACAGTTAGCAAGTCTAGTTGCAAAATATTTACAAGCCCTAATAGAGTATTAAACTCTGGTGATGAGATACACTGATAATGTTGGGAGGCGCATAGGGCAACCCTGTATTCATGAGAATTGTGACAGATTTAATAACAGATTTAACTTTTGTACTTGATGCTTCTTCCACTCCACTAGCTCAATATCCTTCCAATGTATCTGATGAGATCTCAGACTTTTAGAAATGTGATTCTTAGAATGCCATCTGGCTCACGATTAGATGTGTCCAGACAGACACTTTGCAGATTATCTCCAGGAAGGAAGAAAAATAGAAGAAAGTCTTAGAACTATTTATACAATTATCATGCAGGCTTTGGCCTGGAAAATAAGAAACTAGGACTTTCAGGTTTTTGATTGCATTTCTTTTTTTTTTTTTCATGAAGTTTAAATTACAACCATCTGTTTCAGAAGATATAAAAATCCTCAATTCCATCTTCTTCTACGTTAACAGAATACTAACCCTTTAGCACCTCATATGGATGGGGGTGCTCAAAGATAACTATGGTAAAATCACAGGGCAAAACAAGCTATATTTCATTACCTGCATTGTTCACTGGCCTCCTGACTCTAGGGATGACAGGACATCTGTCCTTAAAATGTATCTCCTGATGGGGATGTCTTCCTGGGTAATTGTGTTGACACTGACATGTTTTCTGCTTGCTTGATGATGGTGTTGTGCAGGAGGATGATGGTGACGATGGTAAAGCTCTCTTCCAGTTCCCATTATAGACCATTCAATCATCCACTTGGGCTTATATCCATCAAATTGCATATTTGATTTTACTCTCCAGGGCATTTTTAGTTCTCAAAATATCCCCCAAATCATTCCGGGTAAATTCAAAAGCTGTTCAATGCATTGTGATTAATTGAACTTATTTTCATATTTGTAGCCTTTGAGGTACTGTGGGTATGAAAAATACTGCTCTAAAATTCAACATCTGCAATGAGTCTTATTCCATTCCCTATCCACTACCCTTCCCTTTTCAATTCAGTGTGTAATGCTCAGTATCTTTCCCAAAAGCTGGAGGCAAAATATAACACGGTGGCTTCACAACTTTTGTTACAGCAAAGGAAATCATTGCACTGTTTTTGTTAATACATTAGAGCTTAATTTGTTCTTTCACTGGGCTTTCTGACACAGTTCCTTTTTTTTTTTCATTAGCAAACCTATATTGAGTACCAGCTGTTTTCTAAGTACTATGGTGGGATTAGAGATAAAAAGATAAACAAAATTCAGTTTTTATTCCAGAATCAGAGAAAATTAGGGACAATAAACCATGAAAAAAAAAAAA
>PVJA010027412.1:0-18903 GCA_004027025.1 Myocastor coypus
CCCTGGCAATGAAACCAGGAAGGAAGGCTTCTCATTCCGACCTCAACCCTTGGGCAACAGTTTGTGACCTCACAGCTCCCTCTGCTGGTGCACAGAGTTTCAGAAGTACAAGCAGATAATAATGCTTAAAATGAGAAGAATCTGTCATTTTAGTATGAAATGAGGTTAAGCTAAATAAACAACAGAAACACTTCTCATTTTTATTACTCTTAAGTTGTGAAGCACTCATCCACCCTAACCATACAGCCATGTGAAACAGGCAGAAATACGCATCTACAGCAAGGCAAGTGTATATCCTGGGCAGTATCATCTAAAGTAAGTTCCCTGAGTCATCAGCTCTGGTTTAATAGTAGTGGTCTTCGGTAGAGCAGAGGATTACCATGAGGACCTTAAGTTACTTTTCATTCTGTGGAAAACTGTGTCAGATAAAAGATAGAAAACATGAATGTCTTTTGCAAACTGACAAAAACAAATTCCTGGACCCATCCTCTTGTGGCCCTGATAATCATTTTCATCTGGTACAGGCAAAAAGGTTTTTTTGTTTTGTTTTGTTTTGTTTTTTTGTTTGTTTGTTTGTTTGCACAGGGTTTCACTACGCAGCTCAGACATGTAGTGATCCTGCTGATTTCTGCCTCCCTAGTGCTGGGATTACAGGTATGTGTCACCATGTCTAGGCTCAATTGCTGGCTCAGCTCTCCCCGCGGGCAGGGCCGGCACAGCATTCATGCCAGGGATCAAACCCTGGTCGTCTGCTGAGCTATGCCGCCAGCCCTAACATCTTCATTTGGTACAGGCAAAAGCTAGCAAACAAAGCAAGAGGGCTTGCCTTCAGAGCTTGAATCCCAGCTCTGACCATTAAAATCTGTGTAATCTTCAAGTTAGTCTTCCCCTCTACTCTTTACCTTTAAGTTAGATCGTTTCAGAATGTTACCCTGAAGAATGAATAGGATGCACTCTGAAAGCATGTCTGGCCACCTACCTCATGGTCATCATATAATGCAGTCTTTATTTTTCTTTTTTTTTTTTTAAAGTTTTTATTTTATTTATTTATTTTTTTCTTGTTTCAGAACCTTTATTTGTTTATTCACTCATTTTTATGGCCGGCTCAGCCCGCCCTGAGGACAAGGCTGGCGCAGCATGTGGTGCCGGGGATCGAACCATGGTCCCTGCAGCTGCCTAAGCCCTCCCAAGGAGGCGCTCTAGACCACTGAGCCATCCCGCCGGGCCCTAGTCTTTATTTTTCTATTAGGACATATTTATAGGATGGGATGCTTACATTCCTCATGTGGAGTTGGTACAGTGCATCCTAAATCTTTAAATCTGGCCTCTGCCTTCCCCCGCCCCCTCCCTTTGAATCTTGATCCACTTCCTATTTCATATCTATTTCCCTACTCTTATTATCCATATTTTATTTTGATTTTGATTTAGAATTCATGTTTCTTATTATTTCAGTTACTCTTCTCTTGCTGCTGGGGCAAAATACCCAATAGCCAAAATTAAGGAAAGAAAGGTTTATTTAGCTCACAATTTGTGGAGGTTTCCATCCCTACTCAGTTGGCTCCAAGGCCGAGTGGTACACGGCGGCACAGCGCAGCCGTGTGCGGCAACAGCAGAGAGCAAGAGCAAAGGTAGAAGCAGCGGCTAGCCAGCCTTGCTCTCCTGCTTAAGCTGCGACGCAGATGACCCACCCCAGGTTAGCGTGTTACACTCATGCCTGCAATGCCAGCCCTGGATTAAGAATCAATCGCAAACTCCAGAAGCCACCCCATGACTGCACGAGGCTTTGGGAGGACTCCTAGGCACAAGCCGTAACACTCAGATAAGAAGAACAATGTGATATTTAAACTTGTGTGTCTGACTTATTTCATTTAAGCATTATGGTCTCAAGGTACATCTTTGTTATACTTATATAATCTACAATCAAATTCTCTCTCTCACTCTCTCTCCCACTCTCCCTCTCCCTCTCTCTTTCTCTCTCTCTCACTTTGTGATATGTAGACAAGATGAGAAATATAACTGGCCTTACAGAGCTGTGAGTCCCTGAGACCATTAAGTCAGGTCTATAAAAGAAGCTAAGTAAACAGAAGATTGTAATGAAGAGGATTTAGAAGTTTAGATGCCATAAGTTACAAGTAAATTCTTGTCTTTGTTAGCTCTTGATTGGCTCTTAAATAGAAAACGTGCTTATTTTATCCTGTTGGGTTTGGACGAGACAGCTCATAGTGGTTTTAAAATCAAATGGCTGGACAGGAAAAAGTGGCTTGAAGCTGGTCTTGTACATATCCATAGCAACAATTTGCCTCTGGGCAATGCTGCCCATTCACTATTTCCCTATACACACATTAGGCCTGTTTTTATTATCAGGTAATAAAAAGAACAATAGAGACAGTGTAAGTACTGCGTACGTGCAGAAGTCTAAAGCCAGTAAGTCCAGGTTTGAAATCCAGCTCCCTGTCAGCCCTAAGACGGTCCATTCACTGCCTTGCCTGCTCTGCATTTTCTTCGCTTACAAAATGTAGCTGTGAAAGTGTACACCGTATCTGCATTTCCTGGCGTTGCCTTAACAAATTCCCACAAACCTGGCATCTTCAAGAAAAGGAAATTTGTTTTCTCATAATTTGGGGTGATAACGCTCTCCAGAGCCAAGGTGTCAGTGGGGTCTTGCTTGCCGCAGAGGTTCCTGGGAAGAGTCCTGCTGTTTCCAGCCTCTGGTGGCCCCAGCTGTTCCTTAGCACAATCTCCACTGTTTCTTGGGTCACTTCTGTGGCCTGTGTCCCTCTCTATCTGCCATGTCCTTCTGAGTCGCTAGGTGAACACTTCTCTCCCTATAAGGACTCCAGTCATTGGATTTGGGATATGGGGTATCTAATCCGGTACAATCCCATCTTAGCCACATCGCAAGACCCGTTGCCAAACAAGATCATATTCTGACCGTCTAGGTGGCCATCAGTTCTTGGAGGACAGTATCCAAACCACTACATGCCTCACTATCCAGACCAAAGGTAGTTTGTACACTAAACAAGTTATTCCACATGAAGTATATTAGAAAAGGAAACCTATGTTCTAGCTAAAACATTTTCTCAAACTGTATCCTATACTTTCAGATTACTTTGCTTGAGTTACAGATGCCTGATTGCATGTCTGCTCTATGGCCCCTCCCAGTGGCCTGTGGTCTCATGTCCAAGCAGGAACCACTGGATTCTCCAGCTCTGAGAAATAGCACCACTGCCCCACCCCGCAGCACCCATGGCTCCCAAGACCCTAACCCTCAGCATCACTTATAGCTCCTCCTTTGTGGTCACATCATCTGGTCAGCCACTTTACTGGTCCTATAGGGCCCACCAGAAGTCAGGCCACGGAATCCATTAGAGCACACCTTAGATCAGCTCAGCAGTTACATTTTCGTCTTTTCTTTTCCTGGTCAGGCCCTGTGTAACACTTTCCCCAAAGAAAAACATAATGGTATATCTTAAACCACAATATACATGTGCACACACATGCATATACACACACACATTGCACTTAGAAGTTAAGTATTTTTCTTTTCATTCAGACAACAGGTCTGTTGTCTTAGTTAGCCTTCTCTCATTGGGGGGACAAATGCCTGATACCCAAAAGGTTTATTTAGCTCACAGTTACTGGAGGTTTCAGTCCATAGTTGCCTGGCCCAATACTGAGTGGAACAGGGCAAAGAGCATCCAGTTCATGACAGAGGAACAGAAGTAACCAACCAACCAGGGCAACAGAGAGCAACAGAGAGATTCTGTTTCTTTGTCTCTCTTATAGTACATTCAGGCTCTCTGCCTCAGGATATCTACCTCAGGCCACACCCATAATCCCAACAGTACTAAAACACATAATACCAGTGGATTATGAGTTAGTCTCAAACTCTAGAAGTCCCTGCCCCATGAGTGCATGAGGCTTTGGAGAGTCAAATAGACACAAACCATGACATCTATTTTATGCTTTCAGTGAAAAATATGGAATATAATATATAATGAAATAGATGTATTTATTGGATCTGCATATAAATGCCTCCATCATAGAAAAAAAAGGTTGAAAAGAAAAAATATGATATTTAATATGTATGAAATGAAGTTATGCTTACCCATAAAATGTTTATGACAGTGAAATAAGGATCTTTATGTGTAAACAGTTTAGCATAGTCTCTGGATAAAAGTTATTATATAAAATTTTAAGATCACATTGGCATAAATTCTCTAAAATTATTGCACCTGTAGGGATGTTGCCTTATTTTATGGTTCATTTCATTTAAAATATATTCTAGATTCTGTTGTCATTTAGCCAAGAAGAGTGAGCTGAGCATAGACTTTGGTTTGTGGCAGTAGTTGCTGTTGGACAAATGGAAAATAAATGTTTTAGTCTCTCTGTGTGTATCATCACCTAGTGTCCAAATTTATGAAAATGGAAAGACATTAAAATAATGTAATGGTAAGAGCCCAACAGAGGGCAGAATATGTACTTATTACTCTGGCAAAAAACAAAACAAAAACAAAAACAATTTCAAAGTTGGAAAAATTGATTTAATGCAAACAAGTATTGTCAGGTGTTGAAGTCCTCAGCAGTGTTACCAGGGGACCCTTGAAGTCATCTGTAAACCAGAGGGACAGGGCATTCTGTTCTGTACTGTCTCAGACTATACACGAACTTGGTGACAGGTGGACTGCAGTTGACAGTGGTCACGGAGCCTAGAGGTACTGGTGTAGCACTCCGTGGAGCCTGGTGACACACAGAGGGAGAATGTGGTCCCCGCTGGCACAGAGGTGGTACGCTCTACCTTGGGTTCCCTGACTGGTAACAAGGAGAAGTCCTGGATAGGAACAGAACAGAGTGGACTCTGAAGGGGACTTAGTTTGGGTCAAGAGTCAAAAAACAAGTTTTAATAATTTGTGCCATTAAGATCTCATTAACTCTGCATGTTCTCCAAAGTCTAGGAAAAATCCTTTTTTTTTTAAAAAAAAAGTGAATTTCCAAGGGCCAGCCAAATGGCTCAGAGGATTAAAGGGCCTGCAAGCAGGTGCACGGGAGGGGGATTCTATACCTGGGCCTGTTGTGACAGCCCTGCCCCCAGGGCTCACTGGCTTGTGCCTGTAATCCCAGCTCTTGGGAGACTGAACAGGTGGAGCACTACGAGTCTTATTTATTTATTTATTTATTTATTTATTTATTTATTTATTTAGGCGGGACCGGGGTTCCAAGTCAAGACCTTGCACTTGCCAGGCAGGCAGACCCTGATCACTCTGACCCTTCCCTAAAACACACACACAGACACACACACACACACACAGACACACACACACACACACACACACACACACACACACGCACACAGACACACACACACACACACACACACACAAAGGACTTTCATATTTTCAACCATATAGGGATCTTTAATGAGAATCTTCCAAACACGAGAGTTAAATAATTAAAGAGTAAATAAATTCTTTCTTAGTTATTGTATTTTTCAAGCTTTCTATTATATATTTCCACTCCTATATATGTCAGCATACACACACATGCTGCTCTGCAGAATAATAAAAGGCTTTGGATATCCGCAGGTAGTTACTACACTTTTTTTCTCTAAAATGTTCTTCAGAATTGTACGCACCCTCGCCCCTCACTTCTACTGGAATATTAAATGTGTGTCTGCCAAAGACGGCATTTTTGTAAGATCAGGAAATTCTGTTTTTATTCACCTTCGACAAAATAGGAAATGCCTTATCTTTTGTCGTCCATAGCTTCTCACACTGACATCAATCCTCCAAAGAACTTGCTGCGTGTAATGTCATTCCTGCCTGAGGCAACTGTCTGCTCTGGTTGCCAAGCGGAACCCACTTCAGTTATATTTGTTAAAGTTCCAATATTTGTAGTATAGAGCCAGTGAACACACTACCCCACAATACGCCACAGGGGAAATTTTAAAATCAAAAGGGACAGAGGGCAAAGGGATGCACAAGTCTGATCTAGTTACCCTCCAGTATGTGTTAGGTTTTGGTTAGATGAAAATGGACCTATAAAAACAGAAACTCTAGATAGATCATAGTTTAAAAATTCCAAGTGATGCCATAAACTAACCTAGAAGGCAGTGAGGCTACATGTACATCAGAAAAAATAAGTATATTTAGAAAATATATTTATGGCTGACACTAACAAAAGATCTACCAACAACTGCACATAATTTTAGGGTAAATCCTGAGGGGATTTGACTGACATGGTCAGATACAAAAACTACATGTTTTGTTATATAGACCTTGCTCTATCTTGGTCTTAACCATCCAGCAGAAAAATCTAACCACAAGGAATAAAAAGTAAAATGGGCCAGTGAGATGGTTCAGCAGTTCAAAGCGCCTGCTTAGGAAAGCTTAGGCAACTACAGGTCCTGTGGTTCGATTCCTGGTACCACATACTGTGCCAGCCGCACCCCCAGGGCGGCTGAGCTGGCCATAATAAAAAAATAAATAAAATAAAAATAAAGCCATATTAATATGCTGAGCTACAAAAGGCTCAACTCAACAGCTTCCAACATTGCCAGTTCTGCTGATAACCCATCACTATTATAGACTATTGGGCTATATAAGGCTACTTTCTCTTAGTTAATGAGAAAAAAGATTTTTACTAATAGTGTTTAGAAAAGCTATCATATCTGCATCTTGTACTCTGAACAACTACTATGAAGAAAACAATGTGTAATGTACTGAGCTGGGAGCGGTGGTGCACACCTATAATCCCAGCACTTGGGAGGCTGAAGCAAGAGGATCCGTGTGAGTTTGAGACCAGCCTGGGCTACAAACATGAGTATAAGGCCAGCCTGAACTGCATAGCGAGAAAAAGTTAAAAAAAAAAAAAAAAAAAAAAAGCAATGTATTGATTATTGTAACTGTCCTACTAACGTGTTTTGAAACTGTCTCATTGTTATTTCTTTGTCATTAAAAATAATACAATTTTTAAAAAGAAAATATATTTATTTGTTTTTCTGTTTTTTATTGTTTTTACAATAATTAATACATTGCATAGTTGTTCAGAGTACAGGATGCAGACATGATTTCTTGTCTAAATATCATTAGTACAGCTAGGGAGATAGCTCATTGGAATAAACCTTTGCCTGGCAAGTGCAAGGTCCTGAGTTTGGTCCCCGGTACCAATAAAAAAAACATAAAAAGTAAAAAATAAACATCATTAGTACAGATCTTTCTTTTCATTGCACAAAGAGAAAGTAGCTGTTTATATAGTTCAATAGTCCGTAACAGCAGTGGATTATCAGCTCATCTGGCATTATCAAAAGCTGTTGACTTGAGTCTTTTACAACTCAGCATATTAATATGGCTTTCCTTTTTATACCTTATGGTTAGACTTTTCTGCTGGATGGTTAAGACCAAGATAAAGCAAGACCTATGTTACAAAAAGTACAACTTTTGTAAAAGAAAATACATTTAAAGCATAAATGAAAAGTGGTGTAAAAGTTCATAAAGGCAAAAGTAACCATGAGGAAGGGTCCCTCAGAATCCAGTAGAATTTTTTATTGAAAGTTATGATTGTATCTGTCACGGAGAGTTATTGAGTACACAAAAGACATCTTAATTAGTTTCATACCCCTTTCCTTCTCCTTCCATCTCTCTCTTTTTTGGTCTCCTTCTTATTTGAAAAATATCTGATAAATAAGTGACAAGTGGATATGACATTATTAATATATTCAGAGCTCTCCTATGTCAAAACAAAATAACAGTCCTTTTTAAAAGATGAGACAGGGCTGGCCAGATAGCTCAGTGGGCTAAAGCACCTGTTTAGGGAGGCTCAGGGACCAGGGTTCAATCCCGACCTGAGACACATTGAGACTGGGTGTGGTAGTGCGCATTTGTAATCCCAGCACTTGAGAGGCTGAAAACAGGAGGTTCACTATGAGTCTGATCTGTGTACTGAGACCCTGTACTACATACATAAATAAAAGAATAAGAGGTGTGAATAGGTACTTTAAAAAAAATAGTGGTTCCCAGCAACAAACGCTAAATATTCATTAATTGAAAATCCATAAAATAAAGCAACTCATGAATTTAGAGTTATTTTGCAAAGGACCCCTTGCTCATGCTGTGTGAGACTCAGGGAGATAAGACAGCCACACATTGGGACTGGAATAGAAATAGAGGCCATTTTGCTAGAAATGGAAAAAAATACATTTTTTAAAAAAATCATTACCTGGAAATTTTCACTAAGAGTGAGCTCCATAGGAACAGGGACCTTTGTCTTTTTTATTTATCTTCCTATTGCAGTAAACAGAAGCATTCCTGGCACACAGTAGGTCCTCAAAAATGCTTGTTGAATGAGTGCAGGCCTGTGCATGGCTTCAGTCTTGCTGAAGCAGCCAACATGTCCACTGTGGTCAGAACCAGACCCCAGGGGCTAGCACACCGGGTGGCTTAGCCCTGAGCCAATGAGAAAGGATGAGAAGTGGACTGACCCACTGTGATATGATGGCCCTTGGCCCAGGCCCACAGCTTGCAATGATATCTATTCTCCTTGTTTCTCAAAATTAGAAAATTTTTGTGGAGAATTACATACATAAGCTACAGAATGGTAATAAATATTTCATGAGCTGCTACAGGATATAACAACAGACTGATAGAACAGGACACCAAGTGGTGAAATCTTCTATTTCTCAAAACAGTGCTATTCATACAGGCCAGCCCAAATGCTACTGCTACCCATTGGGAGCACAGCAATCTCCTTTCGATTTCTTTTTAGAAATGAAATTCCTTTGGCATATGCTGTCAGTACAGACTTTTACCTTTGGGAGGATTTCCCCCCGCTTTGTTATTTTAAAAATTCAAAAGTCCACACGTGCACGCTCGTGTTGCTTAGAGCACACTACAAAGTGGACCTAAAGCTTTAGCAGCAGGTCTCTTGGGTCACTACCTTGAACCTGTTCTTTACTAGAATAACTAGCAAAGGGCAACTCAAATTCCATCAGGACGTCCCATTCCCTCCTCAAAGGCCTGACCTCATGCCTTATGCTGCTAAAGCTAAATACTGAACTTAGCACTTGCTCTTGGGACCCTTGTCCACCATGACATTTCTAAAGATTAAAGGGTCCCTGAGCTGGGATCACTCAGGATGAATGTTAGAGGCTGGCTATCGGTGTTCATCCAGGTGACAGAGATGTAGTGGGCTTCCAGTCACAGAATATGCATCTGTGACTTCCACAAACAGGGCAAGAGTGGCTATCAGATGAAGTCCTTTGGGGATTTGATAGTTTTCTTACCACTGGATTCACTTTGCCCAGGAAAGCTGCACTAGCATTGCTAATTTTTTTTGACTGTGTTTCTCTGCTTCTTAGTAATGCATTCTTTCTTTCAACCTGTGTGTCTAGTTTACTGTAACCAAGAGAAAGACAAACAAGTTTGCTGCTAGTTTTATGAGTGGGATGCACGCTATAAACATGCTTGGCCTAAATGAATTATAGTCATGCCTTGGCAGCGCAGGCAACATTTCTTAGTTAAGTTCACTTGTCCTGTCTTAAAATCACAATAGGAATTAGACCTCTGGGCCTCTTTTAGAGAGTGAAACAATCTCAAGTGCTTGAGAAGAAGAATAAATAAACAGATGGCTTTTCTTTATCTAGACAACCAGGTCAAGCTGGCTCAGTGCAGAAACACCTTTTATGGCTAGATTTTGCAATGAAATGCTGTGATTAAAGAGAAAATCCAGCCCTGAAGAATTTTTTTTCAAAGGTGTCTCCTTCTGCATCCGCACAGCTGCTTGGGGGAATCTTGATGCAAGACAGTTACACAGTGCCACCAGGGACATGGGTGGTGGTGAATTCTGGTTGGAGTCACAGGGAGCTAGAAAGCAATATCCTTGTAGACCACCCCTGGCAGCAGCAGCTGCAAAGGGTGGGAAGAGACAGAGATAAATTCTTACTTCTAATATTAACCATTCTGACTACCGCAGCTCTCCTGATAGTTCAAATTGCTCCAAGCATAGACATGTACTGCTAGATGTCCATATAAGTGGGTAGGGAAAGCGGGTCCCTTCTCAAGTAGTCTTTGCTATCTCTGAGATAAATCACATATTTCTTCAATAATCATAACAGTTTATGGAGATATATTTTCATCTCATTCATCTTCCTCATATTTTTATAAATGTCGGCAGATATAGATAGCTCTATGTCTAAAATCTCATTTACTGCAGAAAGTCAGTATTATTTAAATTTACAAAAATACTCAAAGAACAATATAATAGATTAACAAGGCACACTTTCTCTTATTTCCAAACATCATCAATATATTAAAAATTAACCTGGAAGTTCTCTGTCATAGGTACATGCTTTGTTACTAATAGAACTGCTATAGACATTATCAATCTCTGAAAATCAGACTTAATGATTTTATTCTATAGGTAAGTAATTTCTCTAAATTTTACCCTGTACCTATCATTATCTTCTGATAGCACACTCCTTTTAATGACTTATATTTTTAAATATATTTTACTTTTACCTGCTTATAATACATTCCGTCTTTTTTCTTGACTTATTTATAAGCTATATATTTTAATTTAGTTTTCATCTTAAAGCCCAACCAGAGATTAATCATTTCAAATATACGTTCAGAAAAAAATTCATTTTCATACACTATGCACAATGCATTTATAATTTGGACATTCTTATCTATATAGACTTAACAATTCTAGCCTATGAAATACTTTGTATAAAACGATTATCAACTTTCAGGAGAAGATATCTAGAAGGGCAACAGCTATGTCAAGCGAATTTTAAGTTTCTAGTTTCTGAGGAATCTCCATACTGGTTTCCACGGTGGTTGTACCAGTTTATACTTATTCTCCCCCAAAATGGAGAAGGATTCCCTTTTCTCTAAGGCCTCATTAGTTTTTGTTATTGTTTGATTTTTTTTTAATGTCATCCTTTAATAATACATGCAAGCCTATGCTTATAACAGCACAACTCATAAGAAATAAATCTTGGAAGCAACTTGGAAGTATATACATCAACTCATGAGTGGATAAAGAAAATGTGATATTTGTAATAATGAAGTACTGCTCAGCCATAAAGAAGAATAAATTTGAATTATTTACAGGAAAATAGACACACCTTGAGATTATCTTACGTGAAGTAAATCAGACACACAAGCTTAAGTATCATGTAACTTTTCTTATATGAGAAATCCAAAGTATAGATAATTTTTAGAATAAAATGAAAGAGAGACAATGGGAATAGAGACATAGATCTTTTGCAAATGGGGAACCAGGTAGAGAGCTGGGAGGAAAGAGAAAAGGCACCAGAAAGAATCAAGATGTGTTAAGTACGTACCCCTGCTGTAAAACCTGAGTGTGAGCAGTAAGTATTACAAACATGCACTAATAAAACATAGAGAAATAAGCAGACAAACAAAATTAAAAGTTAGTTTTAAAAGGATGTAATTTTGACTGGGTAGACATTTGGAAACAAATTCAAAATTTATTTTATCACCTAATGTGATATCAAATTACTGTAAAATAGTTTCCTGGAGCTCTACATTTCATGTGTGTGCATGTGCATATGCATGTGTGTGTGTGTGTGTGTGCACATGGGGGTGGTGGTGCAGAAAGCGTGAGAGCCCATGCTATAAAGTTCAATATGCTGTCTTTAAGACAGGCTGTAAGGAATTAATTGCTAATGAGTGTTTTTCGACCTTGAACGAGTGGTAAACTGGGCGACTTTCTCTATTTATGTCAGATGAAAGCCAGGTGAGACTTTCTTCTTGCTCAATCTTTCTAAGCAGAGCCTTTGCAACCTCTGATGACTAGATAAGCTCCATTTCCTTAAATACTGTGCTTAATATCTAAGCCGAATCTTATTTGAAAAGCTAGTCTAGGCTGAATAAATAATACATTCCAGATGTAACCTTCCAGCATAAATTTAGATGGTATGCCAGGTTTTCAAAGGGAACTGGCTTTCAGATGATAACTAGGAGATTTTCTCAGACAACAAAAGTCCCAAACTAAAATCTTCAAACACAAATGCTGCAGTTATAAATGTACAGTCTTCACAGCTAAACCATTATTTAAAATTAATAACACTAATGCTTAAAAATAAAAATAGGCATTCTGCTGCCCAGGGCAAGTGAAGTGTCCAGACGTTTGACCTCATTTGTCAGAAACACGCAGGATGGTCGACCTCCATCAGAAAACGTGTGTTCAGTTTTGGGCATTTAGAATGGAGGATTCCAGGGCTGGCGAAGGACTTGTTCCAGCATCAAAGGAGCAATAAGTGATGTCTAACTCTTTGGGGAAGATGCCAAAGAGGGAAATCGCTGGGCCAAATGGACTTTAGTTCCCTGAACTCTTCGGCTAACTCTAAAATTGTTTTTTTCTTAAAACTGTACTACAAAAAAGAAAGAACGAGTTACCTCAGGTAATCCTTGCCTTGAAGGGCTAAGTAGGTGAAGCAGAAAAAGAGCAGAAAGCTACTGGGAGCAGTAACTAACTGCAGGAGAGGATATGCTGTGTTTTTCAGATGCTAAGGAGAAGTGAACGTTCAAGGAAGAGAATGCTTCACAGTGGCAAAGACCACAGCACGAAAAAGGGAAGTGGAGGTGTGAGGAGCACATGTGGGAGAAAGACAGCGCAAGGCCACCTGCCAAGTGTGGTAGATAGTGGGGCAAGTCCCACTGAGGACAGGATATGAGAAAGGAGGTGACAGAGCGGAGCTGCTAGCTCCTTATGAAAGAATCAACACAGTAGGAGGGAGAACACACAGGGTCTTGTTGGCTTGCTTGTTCATTGGATGGAAGATAGCTCAGGATGCCTCACACATGGGCAGGTGGAAGAAAGCGGCGCCCACAGAACGAGATGGCACCTGTGCAGGCGACAGGAAAGTTCCTGAGGAAAGTGGGTCTGAAAATCGTCCTTGTGTCCACCAGCAGCCATCTTCCCTCTCACCCTACTCTAGTTCATTTTCTATAACATCCGTTCCCTCTTGTCCTGCTGCACAATCCATGCTTTTATTATGATCTAGTTAGCTTTTCTCTTCTGTTTCCACTCTCACTCTTCAGGATTATTTCATTTTCTAGGATTCTCACCTACCCTTTAAGTTTAATTGATTGCACAGGGTTTTCTAAAGTTCCTATGGGAAGAAACGCTCCTGTCTTTTACTCATTCATGAATTTTAAGTTCTTAGAACACAGTGGTACTTCGATATTTGTTCAATGAAAAGATAGTGACTTGTCAAGTACAAAAGTGTGAGTAGCTAGGAAGTCTTTTTGCTGTGTTGGGGATCAAACTCAGGGCCTCGGGCATACTAGGCAAACATTCTACCACAGCTGAAGTCTCCATTTTTCACTTATAAAGTAGAAGTGATTCAATATCAAGGAAGAGAAGGTAAAGAGAGATTTCAAATATATTGAAACTTAAATAGTGTAGATCAGAGATCCTACAAAGAAGCCCATGAGCTTCCTTTAAGAAATGAACTATTTAGGGCTGGGGAGATAGTTCAGTAGAATAAGTGCTTACCTGGCAAACACAAGGGCCTCAGTTCAATACCTAGTTCTGCAAAATAATAATAATAATAATAATAAATAAAAGAAATAAATAGAAATATTTGTCCCATATTGAACTTTCTTCTAAATTAGCTGCTACCAGACACTATTTACATTTCATACTTGACTTAGAAAGTGAGTTATGTAGCAAACCTGGGGAAATGCTGGAGCCTTGGCTGTGTACAGCCACCCCCTTTCATCCCCTAGATTTTGTGCAGATTTTTTCATCACTATAACCCCAGTGTGTACACAGACAACATAACACGCATGCTCTCCATTTATGAAATTCCCACCATGTACTATTGTTTCCTTAAATGGTTTACTGTCAACTGCCATCTGTGACTGAACCTGAGCAACTGTTTTCATAATGCGATTGATTCATCTATTATGTTACTCCTCTGGCCATGCTAGCTAGTGGTACCCACAGTCCATGATTCTGTTGGCATGCAGCTGAAAAAGAAATTCCAGTCTCATGGCATGAGAGGGAAGATAAAGCGCGATCCTCCTCACCTATCACCAGTGTCATGGCTAGTGCTGGTCTTCCAGGAGGCAGGTTAATAGGAGGAAAGTGTAGCAGATTTGTTTAACCAAAGCTTTATGTAACAGAGATGTCTTGAATGAAGACCAAAAGATGGGAGAACTATAGTTTTTGCTAAGTGTCAGAGAAAGTGGCTAGTTGTGGGTATAAACTAATGGTGACAAATGGAGAGGAACATAGCACAGCCTGTTTGTTGATTCATTTTGGCCTCTGGGTATAGGGCAGGGCTCTATGAAGTGAGGGTCCCATGGCCCACTTCTACGTGAACTGACCTCTCCTTTCATAATTCTATAGTTAGGTTCCTGAGCATTTATACTGTTTGCCTTCAGTGGCACATTCTTTTCTCTGAAATAGGTCAAGTTGCAGCTAGTCTTTGTATTTTCAGTGCTTTTCACTGGTATCCCCTTCTTCCAGTTGATTGACATAAACAACTCCTTTGTTGCTTCCCAGACCGTGAAGGCTGTAGGCCCCTGTCCTCATACCCTGCATCATGTCCTAATTTTGCCACATGTATAAAAATTTATTAATGAGCCCCTCCGCCTGCCAAAAACTCAGACAAGTTATTCTACAATTTTAATGTTTCTCAGATATCTCTTCATATTCCAGTAAGGATCTTCATGAAACACTCCAGGGAAAGGTGACAATTTCCTATTATCAAAATTCATTTCAACTTGTAGTTACAATTAACAAAGATGTCACATGGAAGAATTTAGAATCTTAAGGCCAAATTCCAGTCTGAAGAAGTTATGCTGTGATTAGATTTTTAAACCATATACATGCAACAGTGACAGTATCCATTCAATATGAAGCACATTTGAAAAATATGCTGTGTTTAAATTTAAAATGTATTACATTTAAAGATATATTGCCGATGACTGCCCTAAAAATACTCCACCATGTTTAATCCACACTTATCCCAGTATTTTTGCCACTTTCTGAAGCAGTTCTCGGAGCCCTTCTCTGTGAGTGTTTAGCTGTGGTGTTCTAGTGACTTAAGAGTTTTGAATTGATTCAAACCCTTTGTCCTTCATGGCTATCTTGACTGGTGAAGAGCCAGACTTTGCACAGTGCTGTACCCAGTGAATAAGGTGGCTGAGGACAGACCTGAAGGTTTCTATGAATCTGCCTTTCCCGTGGACGACACTCACCCGTACCATTCACAGTAATTTTGACCACACCAAAAACAGGCATTCTGAAAAGCACTTCCAGAACTGTTTCAGAAAGTGACAAGACTGCTGGGATAAGTGAGTTTGAAGCAAGAGGGAGGGTTTTACGTGGGATTGATGGTGATGTGTCTTTTATTGTACTGGCTTTTTCCCCTACAAAGTTTAAACATCCACCATGTCTCTAATCATCCCCGGTATAACCACTTAGCAGATATATCTTAAACACTGTGCATCTCCCAAACATTATTTTGGCACACTGTATTCTAATTAATAAGCTTCCTGATATTGTTAAGTGTGACAAAGAGTGCTTTTCTGAAGGCGGTTTTCCATTAGAGCCCTTCAAATGCGAGCTGTCCTTGGCAGGTTACTCCTGATGAGCACACTTGACATGGTAAGCAGCACACCCCTCACTCTGCTGTACTTGACAGTAAATCACAGTTACTAGAAAGAAAAACCCCTCCGATGCAGTAGAAGCAGCCTGAGAATCCCTCTTGCCACACACACCATTTCTAAGTAAGTATGTGGGAATAAAAGCTACTCAGAGGGCAAGGAGAGTCTGACTGACTTTCTGCTTTCCCTGGAGCCAGCAAGGCTTGAATGCATTGATTGTAACACCTCCTACTATGTCTTGAAATGTGTTTCATCCCAGAAACAAAGCTTGGCATGATTTGGCTTGAGACAGGTCTCTTGGCCCCATATTTCTTGGTCTTGAAGTATAAAATGGGCAGTGAAGGCTTTTCTAACAACTACCAGAACACCAGATTATGCCTCTTCTCTCTCTCTCTCTCTCTCTCTCTCTCTCTCTCTCTCTCTCTCTCTCTCTCTCTCTCTGTCTCCATGTTTGCTGAGTGAAATATTATACACAGGTGTTAAGTCAGAAATATAGAACTGGCTGTCAAATTTGCAGCACACACTGTGGAAAGACTTTAATACGACATGCTCCAGGTTAAAAACTTTCTTAAAACTCTCCTCAAACATCTCTTTTCTTTCTTTTAGGCTTGTTCTTCTTCTTATATGATCAAGTTTCATCTGTCCCTTGCTTTCCTTCCCTCAGACACTGATCAGCTCCCGCTTGATTTCTTCCCTTCTCCACAAAGCAAAATATGAAGTTTTTGTTTGTTTGTTTGTTTGTTTGTTTTCCCATCTTAGTCATGATAATCCCACAACTTTCTCTGAATCCAAAATGCCAACTGGTAGGACAGGCGCCAAATCCCAGCTTCCACTCCATCAAGATAGCAAATGTAGGTCTTTTCTGGAGGACTCGTGTTCCATGAGCATATAAACTTAAAGTGACAAAAGCATTTAAGCTGTTTTATCCCAACACACATGAACATAGTTTTTTCATGAAGAATACTACTTAAGAGCAACTTTCTAGGGGCTGGGGAATAAGCGCTTGCCTGGCAAGTGCAAGGGACCTGAGTTCAATCCCTTGTTCTGTTAAAAAAAAAAAAAAAGCAGTTCTTTAAAAATAATCAGGGCTGGTGATAAAGGTCAACAGCACATCTAGCAAGTGCAAGGTCCTGAGTTTAATTCACAGTGCACAAAAAAGAAATAATAACTGGGAGATTATAGTAAGCTCCCTGGCATAACTTCACTAAAAAAATTTGATTCTAGTAATCAATTTGTTTAACAGATATAATTTGTGTCTCTCTATTCTTTTGGTGATCAAAGTTTCTGGAAAAAAACCGGGACTAACAATACTTAAAGTTTTGTTATAACATTGGGACACAAAGAAGGCCACGAGATCTTGGAATTACTGAGACAGTTCCATAATTTATGGGAAAACTATGCTTGACTATTTGAAATTAGGAAAGTCCACAGCAGTTCTCAACCTGTGGGTCACGACCCCGGCGGGGGTCACCTAAAGCCATCGGAAAATGTTATTTATTACATTCCAAATCATAACTGTAGCAAAATTACAATTTTGAAGTAGCCATCAAAATTATTTTTTTGGTTTGGGGTCACTGCAACATGGGGAACTGTATTGCAGGGTCACAGCATTAGAAAGGTTGAGAACCACTGTCCTAGAAGAATATCTGCTTTTCCCTAAGTAACAATAGCCCTAAGAATAACAGAAAGCGTGGAGCCGTCTAGGCGTTATAGTATCATGGTCAGTACAAAGCACTAATATCTTCAGTCTTTCTTATGTTTCGTGATCTTTCTTGACACCCAGATTAATGTGACCCCATAACTTGAATTTTTCTTCTGTGGTATGAGGAAGAAACCTATGTTCTGCAAGACAAAGCTGTCAAAATATTTACCTACTTTGTTCAAAGAGGATGGAGAAGATTTCCAATCAGAAATTCTTTGTGACTAGAAGAATGAGATCCAGGTCCATATGGGATGAGAAACTGGATGCCATCTTGGGCCCAGCCCTGGATTCAAGTTTGGGAACTTCCGGTTATGGAGCTAGTGTTGGTATTAATTTGGCCAGCAATACTGGACAGCTCATGGAAGGCCACTGGGAGCCAGAATTTCTCCAAATGTGAAATGTGGTTAATGGCAGCAGCCTTGCTAATGTACAGTCATAATATAGATAGGATGATAGCATATTTTTACCTTGAAAAATCGAAAAGTGGCATCGTCATGGTAGATGTCCCTATGAGTCAGCTGGATAATAGAAGTAGGATTCGAATTTATTTATTTATTTATTTATTTATTTATTTATTTATTTATTCATTCAGTGCAGGGTCTCCCTGCACAGCTCTGACTTACAGTGAACCTCCTATTTTAAGTCTCAGCAGCACTGGCATTACAGGTGTGCACCACAACTCCTGGCTTGAAGATTAGGAAATTAATAAGGATACTCCACCTTGTGTTGGCTAAAGCCTAGCATAAGCAGTGATAATAAAATGAAGGCACCAAGGGAAAAAAGAATATGCAGTTTTTGTACTACCTCTCCACCCCTCCGCGATTATGAGGCAGGTTGATGGTCCCGTGTGGAGGTGGACCATGGATAAAACAAAGCCTCACTTTCACCTCTGTGTTGTGATACTAATGCAAAGACAATGGGTGCCTGGGGAAAGGAAATGAACAACAACAACAAAAACATACCACATCAAGGCTTACAGAAATTTGACACCCGGTTCCTTGTTCCTATTTGCAAAGCCAAATCAAAGGAATGAGTCTGAGAGGGAGGGAGCTCAAGGACTAATTTAATTGGGGATTAACTTTTTTCTGTTTTCCTGGAGTTTCTTTGGTAGGACTTGATCCTAGGACACTGAGCATGTGAAGTGAGTGCAGGAGCCCCAGCCCATTTTCCTAGGATTTACGAGATCATTCTAATGGGTTGTGATGCTGCAGGCATCTCCTGAGGTCGCTGCAAGGACACAGTGCAAACTGGTGATGCGCACTTTGTAGTAACAGCATTCAGCTTCTGAAACCAAAGACAACAACTTCAGCTCTCATGATTTGGACCTCTGACTTGCAAGCCTATGATACCTTCCTCCAAAACAGGTTCCTTATTCATAAAGAAACTATTACTGATTTTTAAGTCCCAAGGTTTCTCCAGAATGCAGTCCCATATTAATTGAGTTTCCAAGGTTTCAATTGCATGGAAAAGCCCAGAAATAAAATAACTCATGAGTTTTCTTTTTTTAAATTTAATATTTTTATTGTTTAAATTTAACAATGGTGATATTACATATTTTCA
>PVJA010027413.1:0-28569 GCA_004027025.1 Myocastor coypus
CCCCTCCCCCTCCCCCTCTTTTCCCTTCTCTCCCCTTCCCTCCTCTCAAACAGAACTTGGTCTGTGTTTCAGAACAACCTCACGGAAAATTGAAACCACTAATGATTTGCCATTTTGAAGACAAATCTATATTCCATGTAGTACTTTGTCACCTAACCACAGTGGCTTCCTAGCAAACCCTTAGTAAGTAGCTACTTGGACACTGTTGTGACTAATTAATGGAATGAGGGTTCCATTGGGAGGATTAGGACATATAAGCATGAAGCACCCAAATCCTAATAGTGATGTGTCCTGGATACCATACTAACACCATGTGCGATGTGGTCCTAGTTTGCTGTGGGAATGCTGGAAACATTTCTAGGTTTATTGGGTTACAACCAGTATGTGGCATGAATACACTGGAAAGAGATTCTGAGTTTAAGGAGCCACTAGATGACCAGATATTAGTATTGCCATTCTTTTCTTTGGTGGTAAGAATAGCTAGAGATTTTAAGTAATTCTCAGTAATTACCAACAGTAGCGTCCCTGGTCAGAAAATGCTGCCATTCTTTTCCAAGTTTTTATACTGTGAGGCAGGGAAATCTTTCTTGACTATAATAATCTTTCATCTTACAGCTGCTATAATAGTTTTTTTGCTGAGTCCTTTAAGAAATGCTTTTTGAAAGGAAACTAAGCATATCAAATCAATAGTTCGAAATCACATTTCTGTACAACATATACAATGTATCTTTTAAATTTGAAAGAATTCATAAAGTGAAAATCATGGGATGCTCTTTGAAACTTTTTGATGATAATATAAGAAATAAAGTTAAATTGGAATGCAGTTTAATTCAGGAGTAATAAATATTTTGGCTTAGTTCTTACCTGTTTTTAAGTTGGACAGAGTTATCATTTTTGCTACCTTTTAATACTCTACTAAGGCAGCTAAATGATTTATTTTACTGAAGCTACCTGTAAAGATGCTTAGAATGAACCATCTAAGGTATATTTATGTTGATGTGTTTTGAGAACAGTAATGACTTTGATTGTTTATTTTCAGTTGTATATTTTATAAATATATAATCTTAATATTTTGCTAGTGTTAATAGAGGAGATAGTAGATGAAGGAGAATATTTAATTTGTTGAAAATGCTTAAGCAAATACTTTTCCTTCTCCCCCTGGCTGCAGGTATTTTTTATGTTCATAGTTAAAAATATCAGCATCCTATATTTTTGTGACTAATCTTTGAGACTTTGACACATGTTGATTTACCTAATAAAATAAAGTAGCAAGTCATCTTTCTCAAGGGAAACAAATTAGTAATTTTTTGCATAAACATTTACTTTGAAATATTTTAGATTTTAAAGGCTTTGATATTTTATTTATCCAAAGCACCATTTCTTTTTATATTGCCTCAGCCTTAAACTGTTGTTTAAAACCAAGGCGTAATGTCACAATTTATCATATAGGCTAAATTTATATACTAAGTAATTCAAAATGAAGGCCTTTTCCCCTCCATTCCCAGCTGCTGCCTCACTTTTGCCTTGAGTGCACGTTTTTGGTTTCAGTAGAAATTCTTTATTCTAATGAAGGTTGATCATCCCAATCTGAAATCAAAAATCCTTATTCAAAGTTTAAAGTGTTTTGAGTCCTGATATGATGTTCAAAGTATTTCAGATTCTGCAACATTTTGGATTTCATGGGGGCCAGCGAGATGGGTCAGTGGTCTAAAGCGCCTACTTAGGTAAGCTTAGGCAACTGCAGGGACCGTGGTTCAATCCTTGGCACCACATGCTGTGCCAGCCCCACCCCCAGGGCAGGCTGAGCTGGCTATGATAATAATAATAATAATAGTAAAATAAAAAGCTAAGTTTGGATTTCATCTTTTTGTAACAGATGCACAATCATAAATGTTTATGCAAATATCAAAAAACTGAAAACTAAAGCCAGAAACAGATTTGGTCCCAAAACATTTTAGATAGGGGAAACTTGACTTGTATTTATATTTTTAAAATTTTATTTACTTTATTTATTGCATGCAAGGTCTCATTGTGTAGTGTAGATTTGTAGTGATCCTCTTGTCTCAGCCTCTCTAGCACCAGGATTTTGTCCACTCCCACACCCAGTTTCAGTGGCTGGCACTGTGCGCCCAGAGTTCTGGGGCCGCTTGGCATGTGGTACCAGAGAATGAATTAAGATTCTTATACTTGCCAGACTGGTGATTAGACTACTGAGCTATCTCCTCGGCCCTGTATTGTTAAATTAAATGAAACCATACAGGTTTTTACATTTTTAGTTTTTAAAGTTTAAAATAGTGATGTGTATTTCTCATTTGTGGCCTTTCCCTCTTTCCTCCTTCTGACTCGG
Organism: Myocastor coypus; assembly: GCA_004027025.1. Lineage (NCBI taxonomy): Eukaryota > Metazoa > Chordata > Mammalia > Rodentia > Myocastoridae > Myocastor > Myocastor coypus. The sequence continues at coordinate 2,348 of PVJA010027413.1, forward strand.
GTGCCTTTCTCATGACGTCTGTGCTCCAGTGGTCTTGCCCTTTCCTTCACTGACCTCTAAGGCAGAATACTGCCTCCAAAATGTGTTCCCTTCTGGTGTCCACTTTCATTCCTGAGTGCTGCACCATCTCATTCATGTTGTACTTTTATGTTCCTTTCCCAGTCCTTGTGTTGTGAGTTGAGCACAGTAAGTACTGTGTGATTCAAGTAGGTGAAATTGTGCCCATTTCCTAATACCAGCATCCGGTTGAGTCATTTAGTATTTCAAGATATAACTACCCATGTTTCCCTCAGAATAAGACCTAGCTGGAAAATAATCTGCCTTGATAACTAGAAATCAAAAATACCAACCTCAACCAGCCTGTCCTTACCTGCCTTAGCCACAGAGCAAGAAACTAGTGATGTGAGTAAGGCAAAGATAGATTGTTTTGGAGAAAGAGGAGAGGCTTAGCCTTTAAAGGAATAGAGGAATAGATCCTCTTCTCAGTGTAAGCACTATGTGGACTGTGCATATTGAACATTATAAGAATAGCTCCTCCTCTCGGCCCTTCTCTTAGCTGAGGTAATGAAACGAGGGAGTTAGTTTTTTAGCTTCTGATGCACCTAGCTTTGTTGCACAAAATTTTAATATATTAAAATTTGGGACAAAAGTAAAATGAAGTTCTCACATTTGAAGTCTATTCTGTTCTTCTAAGAAGTTGAGGAAAAAGCCTCCAGTTACTTCAACATGTGGAACCGTATAAATACCTCCACATGGAGAACAGGGGCAGGAGTGTGCCCTTGAGGTCACAGGACTGCCTGTTCCCTGGGGACAGTCTCTTTTTAGGTTCTGCAGTTTACTGGATTCTGAGTCTCAAGGGAAGCAATTAGGAGCTGGGTTTGGGTGTTGCCTGCTGTATTAGTTTTTCTGTTGCTGATCACACTACCCAACACTATAGCTTAAAGGAAAAGAAATTTATTTTAGCTCACAGTTTGAGGGGGGAATAAGTCCACATTCAGCTGTTTCCAAGGGGTGAGGGTTTATACATGTAGTACTAAGATCGTACCTCCACGACCCACCCAGACACACTGAAAAATATGCTCTACTGATCTGCTAAGTTGACATGAGGATTAATGGTCATGCCTACAATTTGTGGAGAAGTCTGGCTCTTTTGCATTATCATTGCTTTTAATTTTCTACATTTATATGTTTTCATGTTACATTTAATTTATTTTATTTTTTAATTTTATTATTTTATTTTTTCTTGTTTCAGAACTTTTGTTTATTTTTATGGCCAGCTCAGCCTGCCCTGAGGGCAGGGCTGGCGCAGCATGTGATGCCGGGGATAGAACCCTGGTCCCTGCAGCCGCCTAAGCTTTCCTAAGCAGGCGCTTTAGACCCCTGAGCCATCCTGCTGGGCCCTGTTACAAGTAATTTAAATTTAGGAATAAATTGAGTATCCTTATTCCCTTTAAAAACTTCTACAAAAATCAGAATATATTTAGAAAATTTATTTTATTAGTACGTGTGTGAAGGACATACACTTCATGCATTAGTTAGAAAAAAAATCTGATTCAAAGTTAGATTTAGAGAGTGCATACATGTGTTCATGCGTGCACAAACATAGACATACTCACTTTATTTGAGGCACGAAAGCTCCAAGGTAATAGTGCCTGCTGTAAAGGGTACTTTTCCTCCTGTCTCTTTGTACTCCATTCACCTTCCCTTCTGAGTAAGATACCAGTTGGTAATTTCTCCCTTTGTTCTTTTTGAATTTTCTTTTCTTTTGGTAAATTGTGACCCCCCAGCCGTGGCCCCAGTCCCAGCCCCACTCAGTAGTTATCACAAAGAGAACAGCCTTTTTCCTCTAGCATTCTGTGCACCCATTCCTATCACGTGGTTACAGAGTTGACTGAAATTCCCCCTCCACACGTCCATTTAGGCAGCGAGTTTATATGGAAAGTGGTAAGAGGAAAGTGATTCTTCTTTTTGTGCTTAATAAAAACAGAAATCTCTGTTCATGGGGGCAAATAGGCCAGAAGCTCCTTTGTAGCCCTTGTTCGTTCTGCATCTTCAGTATTTTGTGTTTTAGACTCTGGTAAATGGTGAACTTCCTGTGTGCCTGTGGACCAGCACAGTGACTTTTTAAAACGTAAATATACTGATAGCTTATCTTTAAATCTTAGTAGAATCTACTGTTCCAATGTGTATGTGAAATAAATTACACTGATTTAACTTTTGTTTTTAGAATCTTTGTGCATTTTAAATAAATTGGTTATAGTCACTTACTAAAAAATTAGCTGTTATATTTTGAATAACAATATAAGAAGAAGCCGGGCGTGGTGGCGCACGCCTGTAATCCCAGCACTCGGGAGGCTGAGGCAGGAGGATCAGTGTGAGTTCGAGACCAGCCTGGGCTACAAAAGTGAGCTCAAGGCCAGCCTGAACTGCATAGTGAGACCCTGTCTCAAAAAGACAAAAAAAAAAAAAAAAAAAAAAAAACCAATATAAGAAGAAAGTTGTAAAATCCAAATTGTTTTCCAGTGAGATGTGTTCTTTACTAAGTAAGGGACTTTAAAGGTATGTTTTCTTGGGCCTGCACTTATGCATGGAGACACCTGAATCCCTATGAGGGGGCAGTATAAGTCTTTTACTTACAGATTGCTTTTTCTTAGAAAATGGTGCTTCTGTGAGCAGAACCAACCCATTTATTACAATAGCCTGCCTTCATAGCCCTTATTTCTTTCTATACCAACTATGGCTGCCACTGGAGTAGCTTTATAAATCATGTTGCTGTATTCCTACAGTTATGAATCTCATTTAAAACGGACTGCATATATTTGGTATGGAAAACAGTTATGTCTTAGCTTTTTGAAAATGTACATTTTGGTAACTTTGAGGACAGAACTTCCACAATAGAAATGAGCAGGACACTTTTTACAGTGAAAATCATTTTCTTGCTTATATTATTGCATAAATAAGATGTAGACGTTCATAGGAAGGTGAACTGCCTCCCCACCATGACTTATAAAAGATTTTAGGTCACTCTGATGAGTTCTGTTTCTTCTGAATTAACCATTCATGTTCTTCAGTGCCCTCTTTCTTTTATTTTGAAAATTCATTTTAATGAGAAAAAAATGGCAGTTACAATAGTCAATATATTGCATGTGTTTTTTAAAGAATTTTTAAATTTTTGTTATTATTATTTTTTTTTTCTTGTTTCAGAACCTTTGTTTGTTTATTCACTCATTTTTATGACCGGCTCAGCCAGCCCTGAGGGCAGGGCTGGCTCAGCATGTGGTGCCGGGGATCGAACTGTGGTCTCTGAAGCCGTCCAAGCTCCTCCAAGCAGGCGCTTTAGACCACTGAGCCATCCCACTAGGCCCCTATACATTGCATGTTGTTTTCTTTGTAGTATTTATTCAGAGGACAAGATGCAGACAAGATGTGTGTCTAAACAATATTGGCACAGAGCTTTCTTACTGAACTAATAGGAGGTAGCTGTATATCTATCATCTCTATCTCTATCTCTATCTCTATCTCTATCTCTATCTCTATCTCTATCTCTATCTCTGTCTTCCCCCCACTACGAAATGGTCCTTCATTTGTATTTTCCTTTTTTGTTTTGTTTTGTCAGAGATGGGTGTTCTATTGTTATTAGAGAAGATGTATTTGGAGAAGTCTTTAAAGGATCTTTTTGTACTTGATGCCAGTTCAAATATTGTAGGTACTTGTATTCAGCAGAATAACCTAACATAGTCCAATAATCCATAATAGCAGTGTGTTATCAGCAGATCTGGCAGTTGTCTGGAATTGTTGACTTCAGCCTTTTACAACTCAGTCTTTTACAGCTCAGCATATTGATATGGCATTACTTTTTTATACCTTGTGGTTATACTTTTCAGCTGAATGGTTAAGACCAAGTTAAAGCAAGACACTTATAAGTTAAAATGTAACTTTCTAAATTTATTTATTTATTTATTTATTTATTTATTCATTCATTCATTCATTCATTCATTCATTCATTCATTCATTTATTTATTTATTTATTTATTCGATGCCCTTCTCAGGCTGACCTGGGGGTTGGGCTAGCGCAGCATGTGATGCCAGGGATCAAACTGTAGTCCCTGTGATTGTCTAAGTTTGCCTAAGCAGGCACTTTAGCTTAGGCACCACTGAGCTGTCTCACTGGCCCAAAAATGTAACTTTTGTATCTGGTAAGGTAAGTCATATCTTTGCAGAATTTACCCTGAAACCATGTACAGCACCTTGTGGATCTTTTGTCATTGTCCTTCATCTGGATGAGTCATGACCATTGCTGGGCCAATTTGTTCTCTGTGAAAGCCTGAGATGATTTTTTCTCTCCAGGTGACTCGCCTTAGGCACACTATACATCATTGATAACTTTCCTCTGTGGCTCCGTAATCTCCATGATCAGAAAATTTGGGATAGCATTGAGTTAAAGGATGTCACAGCACAGGTTCTCTTATGTCCTAAGTCCTCCCTGAGTCCTCCCTTCTCTCTAGGTGACTCGCCTTAGGCACATTATACATCATTGATAATTTTCCTCTGTGGCCCCATAATCTCCATGATCAGAAAATTTGGGATAGCATTGAGCTAAAGGATGTCACAGCACAGGTTCTCTTATGTCCTAAGTCCTCCCTGAGTCCTCCCTGATGTTTAACCCTCCTCTTTCTTGATATACTAAATTTATTGTGTACATTAGAATGATACAAATTTTAGAATTAAATTAACATCTTATTATACTTTATCAAACTGCAGTTTTTTCCTTTTATGTTCACATTTTATCAAAATGCACACTGTAGACTTTATAGATCCATGATATCAAGTTCCCTTGATGGATCCTTGGGAAGAAAGTGTTTTAAAGTACATAATTAGGGTGCTTGAGTATAAAACTACAATTATATACTTGTGTGTTAATTTTGTGTGCAAGTAAGACTTCAGCTCAACACTGGTGATAAATGAGAAGAAGCATTTTACTGCCAGTGAATGCCTGTATCTTATGAATACTTAAGTGAAATCTACTCTAATTGGTTGACCTGGAAAGGAAGGTGAAACATCTATAGTTAGGAGGTAGAGGAGAATATAAAATGATGCTAGAGATTTCTTTTGATTGATACTATAGAAGTATTCCTGCTCTTGGGAACAGTCAAACTTCCTGTGCTTTTGGAATAACTCGTGCTATTTTACCTGTTAATTTGCAGTGAAGACTAACAGAGTGAAAGCAGTTTATAGAAGCCCATGAAGATAACAAAGATTCAGAATAGCAGTCATAGTAGTTGATTAGAACTCTTTGCTCTGTAAAGGCTTTGGGATGATATGATTGATACTACTTGGTTTGACCATGCATTTGTTTTCCTTTTTTTAAATATCAGTACGTGTTTGCAGTATGTTTATATTCCTTCTGAGGAATTAGTATATGTACCTGTATATGTTTTGTTTTTAATCTCTTTCCCTTCTCCCCATCCTCTTGCTCATATATTTGTTTATAAAATTCTATGCATGGTGGTTAGAGTACAGTGGCTGAAGCTTGAAGGAGTTAATTTTATGAAAATGAAAAGATGTACCACTTTACAAAATGGTTAATATTGTTGCAGAATTTGAAATCTTAAAGAGGCACCATGGAGTGGAAATTCAAATTGAGAAAAACGTATAAGTAAATTCATAGATAACAGATTCACAATGGTTAGTAAGGGGAGATAAATGCTGTTATGAACATATCCTTGACTTCTGAAAATTGAGGTCATGAGAGGCACTGCCATTTAGTCCCCCAGGTGTAAAGAATTCTCTCTGACCTACTATTCACTTAAGCTGTGATTTGCTAAACATAGAATAGTTTAACTTAGGTTTGTCTTTAAAATCTTATATTTTGAGTATTGTGGTAAAAAAGTTGAATAAATAAATTTGTCATTTACAAAGATTTACTGCTAATAAGATGAGAACATTCAAGTGTTTCATAAATATTTAAAAAGAAATTTACTTCATGATTGAAAAAAACATAAACTCACTGAGATAAAGGGGAGGTTAAATTATCCTAGATATATTAGTTATTTTTTAATATGGCCTTGAAGTTACTGGCCAGGAACCAATCACAGAAGTAGAAATGGGCTCCATAGTTACATGAAATACATGAAACTAGCCTGATTGTGTGATCACTCATCAAGTCTGTTCTTGAGAGTAGGACAGTGCTTGATGTACCTAGGGTTATCTTTTTTTTTTTTTTTTTTTTTTTTGGCACTCAAGAAGCTGTGCAAAATTGGAAGGAACTTAGGTTTAGTGCACATAAAGAGCACTCATTGAACGTTTGTTGACTGTTGTTTTTCTAGGAGGAACTACTCTCAGAAAAATAAGGAATTCTTTTTCCTTAGACATGCCTAAGGATGATATTTATTTTTTGAAATAAGAAAGTGGTTATGGGGGAGCATGTAAATTGTTCTGAAATTTCAGTTGGAAACTTGGTAGAATGGAGCAGTTGTTAAGAATTTGGCCATGTAAACCTTATTTATTATCTTCTAGCACATTATTTTTGCCTGGAATTGTTGACATAATAAAATTTACTTATGCAGTTTGTTTCAGCCACTCATCACTTTAGCCTCTGAATTCCTTGCTGTGGGCAATTTTCAGAATCTTATGTGTGAGAAACAGTGTTTGATCTTTCAGTGAAATCAGAAAGCAGCAAGTGTTGCCACATTTTAATGGAGCTATTGTGCATTTAAGATTTTTCTTATGCTTTGGCCATCCAGTTTCATAGAATTTACATAGAAGGGTCTCAATCTGTGATGAAAACCAAAAATTACAAAATCTTGTACTGTTAAAAATATATGTAGAGTGGCCCAGCGGGATGGCTCAGTGGTCTAAAGCACATGTTTGGGAAAGCTTGAGCGGCTGCAGGGACCATGGTTCGATCGCCGGCACCACATGCTGCGCCAGCCCTGCCCTCGGGGTGGGCTGAGCCGGCCATAAAACTGAGTGAATAAACAAAGGTTCTGAAACAAGAAAAAAAATAAATGAAATTAAAAAAAAATAAACAAACCTTTCAAAAAAAAAAAAAAAATATGTAGGGCCCGGCAGGATGGCTCAGTGGTCTAAAGCTCCTGCTTAGGAAAGCTTAGGCGGCTGCAGGGACCAGGGTTCTATCCCCGGCATCACATGCTGCGCTAGCCTTGCCCTCAGGGCAGGCTGAGCTGGCCATAAAAATAACTAAACAAAAGTTCTGAAACAAGAAAAAAAATTAAAAAATTAAAAACAAAACAAAAAAAATACATGTAGTATAGTTTTCAGTTTTTAGTAATCTGATGTCAGTAGCAATAAATAACCTAAAATGGATTAATTTGTCCTAGATTTGTGGAATAACCCTGGGTTGGTGTTATAGTTTGTGTCTACATGTTCCCCCAAAGCCTCATGCAGTTGTGGGACGGGCTTCTAGAGTTCATGATTAATTGATGATCCAATGCTGAGATTGTGGTGTGAGCACTACACTCACCCTGAGGCTGATAGCCTGAACGCAGTATAAGGGAGGGGAAAAGGGGTCTCTACCTTTGCCACTGCTCTCTCTTTGCTTTGGCTGTTTTGCTAATTTCTGCTGCCGTGAACTGCTGCCCTCTGCCTTGTGCCACTTTGCCTTGGAACCAACTGATTATCAACTGAAACCTCCATAAACTGTGAGCTAAATAAACCTTTCTTTCTTTACTTTTAGATGTCAGATACTTTGTCCCAACAATAACAGAAGAGTAACTTAGCCATTTGTTTTGAAGTAAGATAGTAATTGGTATGTTCTGTCCTGGGCTATTAATCTTTCATATGCACATCACATAGGCTTTCCTATTCAAAACAATATTTTTTTTTTTTTTTTTTTTTTTTTTTTTTTTTTTTTTTTTTTTTTGTCTTTTTGAGACAGGGTCTCACTATGCAGTTGAGGCTGGTCCTGAGCTCACTTTTGTAGCCCAGGCTGGTCTCGAACTCGCATCAATCCTCCTGCCTCAGCCTCCCGACAAAACAATATTATACTACATGAACCTCTGTTCTTCTTTTGGGGAGGTGCTGCTACCCTTTAAACTTACCTCAATAATCCACAGACAGAACTTTTTATTATTATATTGTCTATAATGAAAATAATAATTTTTAGTGGTGCTTTACTGTTACATTTAATTTTTATTTGCTCTTCCTAATTCCCTACTAATGGCTGTTGTATATTTAGACTGTTTCCATATTTTTTTGAGTGGAGCTATGTTGATGTCTTTGGTACAAAAATATTTCCTTCTTGTAAGAGATACTGCTTGTACATTTACTTTGACTTTTTTTTTGTCTTTTTGAGACAGGGTCTCGCTCTGCAGTTCAGGCTGGCCTTGAGCTCACTTTTGTAGCCCATGCTGGCCTCGAACTTGCACCGATCCTCCTGTCTCAGCCTCCCAAGTTCTGGGATTACAGGCGTGCGCCACCACGCCCGGCTTGACTTTAAATATTTGAATTTACATATTCACTATGATTGTTTTAGTATGCCTATTAGCTTTGTGATGTTTTGGGTCAAGTAAAATTAAAAACCAGTATTAAATATCCAAAGACATTCATTGTAAAGTAGAAAATTTATATCTAGGCATAAGTAAGATAGAAATGATATAAATGAAATATGAAATGTTTTATGAAATTATGAAGAAATTGAGGCAGCAGTTTAGTTCTCTTGTGTTAACTGAGTATACATTTTCACAGTTCCTTTTTTTTTTTTTTTTTTTCTGTGAAACTAGGGATTGAATTCAGGCCCTTGTGCTTGCTAGGCAAGCATTTATTCTACAGAGCTATCTAGCCCCAAGTGACTATACATTTTCAACTAGTATCTTTAATCTATAATGTACTTATATTAAAATGTATAGTTTACTTACCCAGATCTTGAGTGTACAATTTGATGAATTTTGTCAAATGTGCACGTACATAAATATGCTATCTGAATTAAAAACTAAAATGTTTTCATTATTCCCATAAAGTTTTCTCCTGCTTCTTTCTGGTCAATTCCTGTATCACATGAACATTATTGGAATTTTATGGCAGTAAATTAATTTGTTTGATTTTGAAATACAGAGTAACAGATCATACGATGTGTTGAATATATGATACATACCTTTTTATTTTCTGAGACAGAGTCTTTCCATGTAGTCCCCCATATCTTGAAGTAACTACGTAGTCCAGATTGGCGTTAAACCCACCTGAATCCTCCAACCTCAGATTTGTGAGTGCTAGAATTACATGTTCATATAGTTCTTTTGAAACAGCGTTCTCATGGGAATTATAAATGCCATACTGCTTAGAACAAATGGATCTGAAGCTAATATGAAAGTTGCATAGAATAAGAATACCAGGTCTTCCCAAAGAATAAAGTTAAGTCCTTTTCCTTACAATATATCCAAAACTAACAATTTATCATAGACCTAAATATAAGAGCTTTAAAAAGGCTAAAGAAGCCATTAGTTGCTGGTTGAGGTGGTGCAAGCCTGTAATCCCAGCATTTGAAAAGCTAAGGAAAGGACATTATGAATTCCAGTCCATCCTGGGCTACATACTTTGAAAGACAAAGACTAGCTTTAGGTACAAAGGGAGACACTGTCAAAAAGAAAGAAAACAAGAAACTATGAAAATTGAGTCTGGGTATGGTGGTGCACACCTGTAATTCCAGCACTAGGAGGCTAAAAACAGGAGGTTTACTATGAGTCTGAGCTGCATAGTGAGACACTGTACCAAATACATTAAAAAGAATAATAAAATAAAATAAGAAGCTATGAAAATCTTAGAAGATATAGGCAAAAACTTGCAAGGTGTTGGATATCATAATGATTTCTTAGATGTCACACCAGGTGAATAAGCAACAGAAGAAAAGATAAATTCTACTACATCTAAGTTAAAATCTTTTGTGCATTAAAGAATTCTTTTAAAAGAGCAAAAAAGCCACGCAGAATGAATAAAAGAATTTGAAGCTAATATACCTGATAAGAGACTCCAAAGCACTTCTACAGCTTCTCAACAAGAAAATCGCTCTTTTCACCATCTTTCCCATGCCTGTGTTACGGTGCACTGACTGATGCTTTCAGAGCATCAACAATATTGCAAAGAGAGGCAAATGCCTGGTCCTTATTAGGCCAGGCTCTAAAGTCAATGTCTAGTTTCTGACTGTAATGATGAAGTATGATTACATTGGCGAATTTGAAATAATTGTTAACACAGGGCTGGAAAAATTGTTGTGTACCTCAAAGGCAGGATAAGCAAGAGTGGTGTGATCAGCCTCAGGTTTGATGTGTAGCTGAAAGGTCTGGAAAAATGACAGTGTAACCTGTTCCCATCCTGTCATTTTGGTTTCCTTGTATTGACAACCTCAGCTGGCATCGTGAACCTTGAAGAAAACACACAGGAGGGAAAATCCTGGGATGCTGTTGCTGCTACTGCTGCTCCTGCTCGTGCTCCTGCTCCTCCTTCTCTTTCTCCTCTTCCTCTTTTTCCTCTTCCTACTCCTCCTCTTCCTCCCCTTGCTCCTCTTCCTCCTTTTCTGCCTCCTCTTCTTCCTTCTTCTGTTCTTCCTCCTCCTCTTTTTTTTTTTTTTTCTTTCTTTAAACATATTTGGTTGTTGCAGGGTCTCACTATGCAGCTTGGACTCATAGTGATTCTCTTGCTTTCAGCCTCCCCATCGCTGGGATTACAGTTGCGCGCCATCATATGTGGATTCTGGCCGGCTCAGAGGGCCCTGGGGTGTAGCTGGTGTGGCATGTGGTCCTGAGGGTCAAACCTTTGTCCCTGCTGTTGCTTAAGCTTGTGAAGCAGGTGCTTTAGTCAACTGAGCTATCTCACTAGCTCCCTGAAATTATTTTTCTAGGGATGTAAACCATACACATAAAATGCCTCCAGGGGCAGGGGGAGAGCTCAGTGGTACACATCTTTTTGGCAAGCACAAGGTTCTGAGTTAAATTCCCAGTACTCCCTTCCCCCCAAAAAAAACACCCAAAAGCAAAAAACCAAAGTTAGAAATGGTCAAAGCAACAGAATAGACATTTTCCTGTAGATCATACAATGGTTGGTCAATAAACACATGAAAATATGATCAACATTATTCATTATTGGGGGAATGCAAATGCAAATCCTAATGAGATTTTATCTTTTTATGTTCATTAGGATGGCCGATTTGGTGGGATGGAGGAAATCACAAAGTAACAAATGTCATTAGGGATGTAGAGAAACTGGAACCTGTGTGCATTTTTAAAAATAGAAATGTAAAATGGTATAGCTGTTGTGTAAAATAGTGTGGTAGTCTTTAGAAGATTTAAACATAGGATTAACATCTGATCCAGTAATTCCACTTTTGAGTACATGCCCCGAAAAGTGAAAGCTAAGTCTCAGACAGGTACCTGGGAACTGATGTTCAAAATGAGATTATTCACAGCCATGTTTAAAAGTTAGAAACAGGTATCTATTACTGAATGAATGGATGCATAAAATTTATGAAATGTAAATGCAGTGGCCCAAGATGAATGAAAATGTAATAATGTGGTACAACAAGGATGAGCTTTGAAAACACTGCATTTCATGGTTCATTATCTGGATGTCCCCCCAAAGCCTCATGCATCCATGGATGAGTCTTTGGAAGGTGACTTGGTCATGGGTGTGTGATACTGGATTATGAGTATGTGAGAACTGGGTTAGTCAGAAGTCTACTGATTGGTTTAGGGTAGTTCTGGATATGGTTGATCAGAAGGAAAGCCCACCATCAGTGTGGGTGGCACCAACCAAGGACTTTTGGAGCCTGAATAGAAAAAATTGAAATAGAAGGCTTACTGTTTGCTGCTTCCTGCCTGCCTTGCCAGTAATTCTTTCTCAGCCATGACTTTCTGTCTTGGAGCCAGACCAAAACCTCTGCAAACTGTGAACCAAAGCAGATCTTTTGTCCTTTAACTTGTGGGTGATGGGTATTTTGTCCCAGAAAGAATCAAGTAAAACACTCTACTCAATTAAGCTAGTCACAAAACAACAAGTATTGTGTGATTCTGCTTATAATAGCATTAAATAACCAAAACATTAGAGAAAAAGGTAGAATAGTGGTACCTAGAGGGCTGGAGTCAGGGAGAAGAGTTTGGACTTACATTTAGTGAGTTGAGATTTAGTTTGAGATGAGGACATCTGGAGGGGTGTGACAGTGATCATTCTTTAAGAGTGTGAATATGCTTAATGCCATTGAACCATATGCTTACATAAAATACTAAGATGATACATTTTATGTGTGTTTTAGTACTGTTCAAAAGACACTAGTGGATCTTTCAGCTGAAATGTTGAAGAAAAGGCGATGTGTTTATTTCATTATGTTACAGAAATAGCATGTTCAAATTTGCAAGCGGTGCAGGTAGTACCTGTCTGTAATTCCAGCTGCTTGGAAGACTTGGGAAGGAGGATTGAGGTTGGCTGAAGTCCAACCTAGGCAACTCAGTGAGACTCTGTCTTAAAGTAAAACAAGAGCAAAAGGTTGGTAATCTAACTTAGTGATAGAGTGCTTCCATTATATATTCAAAGCCCCAAGTTTAATCTCCAGTACCCTGTGGTAAAAGTGGAAAGTTTTCATCACATTATATATGTTTGTGATTCTTTTAGGACAATGCCAAACATTTTTGTAAATTGTTTTCCTGGAAAAAGAGGGACAGATTTTTCAGTTTTGACAAATTGAGGTGTGCATAATCCGTAAGTTCATGATGAAATGAGCTATGAGAGTTTCAACACTTTAAAAAATCTTGTAGGTAATAGTGTGGTAGCTATTCCAGATGATTTTCTTTTCTTTTCTTTTCTTTTTTTTGTGCTATTAATGGTGATTGAAGTTAATTTAACTCAGGCACCCTTCACATTTTCATTATTAGGTTGTGTGATTTATGGAATGCTCTGGGAAGTCCAGTCAAGAGATAACTTGAGTTCTTCCCAAGCCAAGCATTCTCCATATAGGGATACCTGTCCTGTAGGGTTTGGATACTTTGGAATTGGGAGTGTATGAAAGATCGAGGTGTCCTTCACAGATCCTTCAGTGTGGAAATATTGGAAATATTTTATGCTTTTTAAAAAAAATATGCCTATTTCTTAAACTTTTTTTATTTTAGAACTAATTTTGTGAGATATAAGGGGTTATCAAAATATGTAGTAAATGTCTGCAGTAAAACAGTGTATTAAAAAGATTGTTATTATTCTCCCTCAAAATCTTCCCTTGGTTTTAAACACACATCCCATTGTTTTGTCTTATCTGAAGCAGTTGGGGGTACCTTCTTTCATATTTTTATAAGGTTTGACCAAAAATACCATGCATGCTGCTACTGAAAGCCGTCTAATGGAAAGGGAGACTTGTTAAAAAACATGGCGTATTCACCAGATCTGGCAGTGTGTAAATTTTGACTCTTGGCTAAAGTCAAAATGACCATGAAAGGTAAATGTTTTGAATCAATTTAGAACAATAAGGCATGGCAGCATAAGATACAAAACAAAACTTCAGAACTGCTTCAGAAAGTGTCAGAAATGAAGGGAAAAGTGTTTCACAAATAAGAGACAGTATTCTGAGGGTAATTAATGGCAATGCATTTTTTTACTGTGATAAATTTTAAGATTTTAAATTTTAACTGCATTTTTCAGTCACATATTGCCTGCCTTGTAGCATTTGTTATCCTTCTAGTAGCTATAGGGAAATGTTGAACCAGTGTCCTTGGACACATAGCAACACCAGACTGCACTGTGGAGAAGACCACAGAGGAGTCATCTGGTCCTGTCCTGGGCTCATCTATATCAGAGAGGGACTTGGTCTCTGGAGTTGAGGGCTGGCCAGGCCTATGCGTAGTGCGATGCACTGATAGTGCTCTGCAAAAGACCCTATTCTGGGACATTTGCCTATGTACACTTCAGGTCACCTGTACTTCTTCCTTTTCTGTGTGTATGTATTGAGGGGGAAAGTTGTAAGTTATTTTATTTTTTAAAATTTAATTTATTTTACCTTTGAGATAGGATCTCACTATGCTGTTAACGCTGGCCTTAAACTCACTTTGTAGCACATTCTAACTCACAGTGATTCTTCTGCCTCTGTGTCCAGAATGCTGGGATTATGGGCATGTGCCAACACAACTGGCTGAGCAAGGTATCTTAGAATGTAAAATTAGGAAATAATTTAAGCATAAAGGAAAGACTGGGAACAAACATACTTATTATGTAATTCCAGAAAGAGTATAGACTTTAATAGTTTGCCATGTACTAAGTGCATTTAGGTAAGTGCTCTGCTACTGAGCCACATCCTAGTTCTATCCTTTTTGGTTTGGTTTGGTTCGGTTCGGTTCGGTTCTGCTCGGCTCAGCTCGGCTCTGTTCGGTTCTGTTCTGTTTGGTTCTGTTCCGTTCTGTTCAGTTCGGTTCTGTTCTGTTCTGTTGTTTTTTTGTTTGTTTCACAAAGGAACAGAATGGAAAACTGATGTCCCACCTCATTTCCCCCATCCTCTCTCCCAGAGTGAGTCATACATTTCTTAATGCATGTTTTTGTACCTTTACTGTATGTTCATAAATATATATTACTATTTTGTGTATTGTATGAAAATATTTTTTTCTAATCAAGATTGTGTTTTTAAAATTTTCATATAAGGTCTTTTACTACTGTATGGAACCTTATGATAAAGTTAATTTTTGCTATTATCTGTACTAAAATTAGATTATTTGCTCTTCCTGGTGATTGTAAACATTACTACATTGAATATCTTAATACAAATGTCTCTCATGCGTACAGTATATACTACAAGATCCATTGCTGGGTTAGGACAGTGCACCTTTAAACTTGGTGGGAAACTGCTCTCTAAAACTTCCTTTAGAAAGACAAAGAGGGAAAAGAAAAAGTTGAATAATTTCTTTGAATTTGAAATGTCAGCAAAATATTTAGAGTATGGTAAACTGTAAAATAGAGCTCAGAATTGTGCACACTTAATGTGATGCAGAAATGAAAAAGTTAGACCTTGTGTTCTATGTTGGTATAGTTTCCTACAATAAACATGTGAAGAAAGTGAGTCATTTTTAGTTAAATTTTCTTTCTCCAGTAATGTTTGGAAGGAGTCATGTTTGTTTTTCAATTGGAATAATTTTCTGTTATGTGTATACATGTATTGCTAAAGATTTCTTTCATTTAGAACATGAAACATTTCTTGTTTTAAATAACAAACAGAAAAGTTCTGATCTTGGGGATTTTTTGGAGATTTTTATGTAACTTATTGATAGTCTTTTTACTTCAGTGATGCACATACAGGATTTTCTGGGAAATAACAGATATTAATATCAAGGAAATTGTGATAGCTAATACCCTTACCATTGTTAATGTAAAGAGCAGTGTATTCTGATGTTGGATAGAAGTGAATGCCATATCATGATTTTCATTTCATGATGTGTTGCTGGGTTAAATTTTTATATAAGGAGATGGCTGCTTTAGTAAACCAGTAAGTAGCTATGGTCCCTCCCTCCTTCCCTCCCTCTCTCCCTTCCTCTCTCCCTCCCTCCCGTGTTCTCTCTCTCTCTCTCTCATATTTTTCTTTACTGTCTCCCATCCTCTCCCCTCTCCTGCTTTCATTCTTGTCCTGTAGATTGAACTCCGGGCTTTTGCACCAAACTAAGTCCACATCCCATTTTTCCTTTTTGAGACACAGACCAATGTTTTAAAATTCAGACTCAACTCGAACTTACTGTGTAGCCTAGGCTGGGCCCAAAACTCCTGTTTATTCTTCTGTTTCAACCTACTGCATGCACCATCATGTCTGGCTTTAATTAATTATAATTACTTAGGTACAGGGTCTCACTTTGCAGCTCAGACTTGTAGTGATCCTCCTGTCTCAGACTTCCCAGGCTAAGATTACAGGCATGTACCACAACGCCTTGTTTTAATGGCTAGCATGGCTTCGAGGCAGCATAGCATGCATATTGGGGGTTGAACCTGGGTCCTTGAACTTACGAGGCAGAGCTATTTTCCCAGCCCATATGTTTTGTTTTAAAATAGGGTCTTGCTCAAATCCTTGAGCTAGTCCAAAGGCTGAATTTTTTTCCTTGATTTTTAAAAGTTAATATTTCTTCCTATAATATGTGTAGATGTGTAAATTCTCCATCTCACGTGCTTGCACTCTCTCTCTCTCTCACACACACACACACACACACACACACACACACACACTCACTCTCTGTCTCTCACATTCATCCTAGGGAATTTGTAGCTACAGATAGCATATCATAATTCTTTTTTGTCTGTAATCCTCTTTCATTCAATCCCTCTTTCCTTATTTACAAAATCTTTGTTTCCATTCTCCCCCCCCTTTTATTTCCCCCTTCCCTTCCCCTGTTTCCCTTCCATTTGAACTTTTTCCTATTTGGCAATATCTGTTAAGCATTTTCATCTTATTTACACTTTGGGTTTCTCACACTAGAAAAGTAATAGTTGACCAACTGTGTCCTATTCCACTTAACAGTGTGGTTTTAAGTATATCCATTTACCAAGGAATGTCTCAAGTGTATCCTCCTTTATGGCAGGGTCGCACTTCATTGTATAAAAAATTCCCTCATCTTTTTTATCCATTTATCTGTTGATGAGCACTAGGGTTTTCTGCAAGATTTAGCTCTTATACATTGTGCTGCTATAAACGTGGGCATGCATATATTGCAGTAAATGATACTTTCAGTCCTTTTTTGGAAGAATCAAGAAAGAATAGCTGGGTCAAATAGAAACTCTTAATTTTAGTATTTTGAGGAATGTCTACATTATTTTCCACAATGGTTGCACTAGTCTACACTCCCACCAACAGTGGAAAAGTGTTCCTTTTTCCCTTCAGGGTTTCACTATACATCTTGGACTCATAGTACTCCTCCTGTTTTCAGCCTCTCCAGTGCGTGGATTTTGGGTGTGTGCCGTCATCCTTAGTCTTGGTAGCTGCCTCAGCACAGGTTGGGTGATTGAGGGATGGGGCATGTAGTATCTGGGATTGACACTGGTCCCTAAGCTTGTGTAAGCAGGCACTTAGTCTACTGAGCTACCTTGCTGGTCCTATTTGTTGATTTCTTGATAGATAGCCATTCTTTCTGGAATGAGATGGAATCTGTGTTAATTTGCACCTCTCAGATAGCCAGTGATGCTTAACCATTCATTCATTCATTCATTCATTCATTCAGTGGCACCAGAGATTGAACTCAGGACCTTCTGCTTGCCAAGCAAGTGCTTATTCTACTGAGCTATCTTCCCAGCCCTTTTTCATATATTTATTGGCTACTTGTCCATCTTCATTAGGGAAGTATCTGTTCATTTTAGATACTCATTTTTGAATTGGGTCTTTAAATTTGGGAGTATGATTTTTTTTTTTTTTTTTTTTTTTGAGTTCCTTAGTCCTTCATTGTAGGAACAGCTTTTTAATTTGATATGATCCCAGTTGTTGATTCTTTATAGTATTACCTGTGCTATTGGGGTTTGCTTATAAAGTTCTGTCTTATTTTTATTTATTTATTTATTTATTTATTTATTAAAGTTCTGTCTTATACCTGTGTCTTCAAGACTTCTATCTACTCTATCTCCCAGTAGATTTAATGTTCATGTTTTAATATCTAGATCTTTGTTCCTTTCCCTTTTAGTTTAGTTCTTGGAGAAAGGTATGAATCTAGATTTAATCTTTGGCTTGTCAACACCCAGTTTTTTCAACAGCATTTATTAAAGAGGTTGTCTTTTCTTCTAGTAAGGTGTTTGGGCTCTTTGACAAAAGGGTGATTTAACTAACTGAGCAAATGAGGTGGCTGAGTGTATTTTGGATTGTTTCTGCATCTACTAAACCGTTCCATTGATCCTTGCAGTAGGATCCCCCAGAGCCATGCAGTTTTTATCCCAGTAGCTTTGTAGTATAATTTCAAGTCAGGGATTGTAATGCCCCCTCCCTTGCCTTTGTTCCCCAGAATTAATTTTGCTATTCTAGGTCTCTTGTGATTACAAATGAATTTTAGGGTTGTTGTCCATGGCTCTGTGAGGTACGCTATTGGCATTTTGATCAGAATTACATTAAATTTGTTTAACAGTTTTGGAAATATGGCCATTTTCACTGTATTGGTTTTTCTTACCCCAAAACAAGGTCTGTTTTTCTAATACCTTCTTAGATTTTCTTTTTCAAAATATTAGAAATCAATCTAAGGAACAATTAACTCCAAATTTGTAATTTTCCTATCTCAGCCTCATGATGTGCTTAAATTACAGACATGTGCCACCGCATCGAGTTTCAGTTAATGTTTCCTGACTGCTAGGTCACCTTCTAGCAGGCATAAACTGAATTGGTAAGGTTATATTCATACTGTCCAGAACAGCAAATTCATAAATACAGAGATATAGGCTTACTTGGGTTGGATTTTTTTATTTTAGTTTTTGTATTTTAGGGAAGGACCTGGGTGTTCAGGGTCTCACTACTAGATTGGACTTGTAGTGATCTGCCTGTGTACAGCCTCTCAAGAGCCAGGATTATAGGTGTGCACCTCCATGCCCAGTCTCAGTCACCATTTCAACACTTCCTGGGGATGGGGCCCACACTGCAGGCCTGGGGATTGAACCCCTGACCCCTCTGCCTGCTTGCTTTAATCCACTGGGTTATTTGGCCGGCCCCTTATGTTGGATGTTGCCCCTGTGGTAAAATAAGGATATAAGGATGACTATGTTTTATTTCTCCAACTGATTGTGGGTCTTCTACTTTATATATTCCCTTAGGGAAATGATCTGCTTTATTTAGGGGACTGGTACTGGGACCCTGGTCTACTGGAGGGCCTATTTATATTTTAGATTTTGTTCATCTTACGCTTATAGAGTGTTGAGGTGCCAGTGAATTTTCCCTAATGAATGAATCAGACCAAGTATCTTAAGAGGACAGCAGATTGTCTTTTTAATTGTGGAAGATTGCAGTAAGTACTCCTAGCACATGTTTTAATTTTTATTTTTTATGTATTTGGTACAAGGTCTCCCTATGCAGCTTGGACTTGTAGTGATACTCCTTTTTTCAGCTTCTCCTGCACTGCAATTACAGGTATATGTCACCACACCTGGTCTCAGTGGCTGGCTTAAGTGTGCCCAGGGGTGGGGCTGGCACGGCATCTGGTTCCCAGGACCAAACCCTGGTCCTTGCACTTCCCTAAGCAGGTACTTAGTCCACTGATGTATTTCACCTGCCCTCCTAGCAGATGTGTCAGATGATGAGCCTTCTGCAGTTTGCCTTGTTACTGCTGTAGCTCCTACCTAACCTCCTAACCCCCCCCCCCCCCAACTTGCCCCAAAATTTCTGGAGCTGGAAGAGTTAGTGAATCTGGTACATTGTGGGTGCTATGGTGCCAGTAGGTTCCAACAGTATGCCCTGTTACTATACCTTGAAGACAAAGTCCCCTGCCTCCTCAGATGAGTGTTCCTCCTTCTGTATAAGGGTTTCTGCAAACCAGAAAGTCAGTATATTTCTAGGAAAGTTGCTGGCTTGTGTTGACTGAGCTTTATCTTCATTTTAACACTGGCAGAAGTGTTATCTTCACTGCTTCAAATTAAACTGCAAAGATGCTTGTGTGAAATGTATTAGATAGCAAATCAAACATATGGGCACTAAACTGGAGGATGTGTTTTGTGGCAGTATATGGTATTCTAGCATGTGGAGTTGTATTTTATGGAAATTCTTTGGCTTGGCTTATGTCAGGGACATACATTCATTATGAAATATCAAACTGTAAGATAAATAAGAGCAAGAAATTCAGCTGCTCTGTTTAATGATTTTCAGTGCAGAGTCATCTTTTCTAACAGCCTAGCCTGTGTGAAGAGAGGTGTTTTAAGCCATTGTAACCACAACTTTTGTTTTCATTAGTGATAGGTTTTGAAAATAATCAGAATTATATTGAAAAAATGGGGAACATTAGTGTTTAATATTATTTTCCTTTTATTCCATTCTATATGTTTTGAATTATTGCATTGGTCTTAGAAAATATGTTAAAATTTCTTTTTCTAAATTATTTATGTAGTGAATTTGCCTTTTAAGTGTGTATCTGGCACTCTTTAATTTGTTAATGTTAAGTGTGTTGGCTTTTGGGGATAAAGTTCTTGGAGTTCTCAAATGGACCATATTGTGGCATTAACAGAATGACTTCATCATTCTCAGCTCTAGAATGCTCTTTGATGTCTTGGTATTTTGTTTTTTTTATTTCCTTTTCTCCCAGTTAGGAGGAAAAGTCAGTAGACTTCTTATTTAAATAATTTAAAAAATTATCAGTTTTTAAACTCAAGAAACACTGCCATTAATGTGTTAGACAAAAAAGAACTTTTTTTGTGAACAATAATTTTGAGAATTTTCAGACTCATGTAAATCAGAGAAGACTGATTTATGCTACATAAGTCTGTATCTTGTGTTTATATTATGGTTTTTAATGTTACCTATTTGATCAACTAAGAAAATACTGTTCTTTGTTATATATTATGAACATCTTTCAAGAACTCATTGGTTGTTGTATATATGTAGTATTGTTTTCTACATGTTTTGTGTTATCTTTTTGTCATGATTAGAAATACCCAAGGTGATCACCTTATAAAAAGATAAATTTTAGATCACAGATTGAAGGCCCAGTCCATGACTGGCTGGCTGGCCCCATAATTTTAAGTCTGAGGTGAGACATATGTCATGGAAGAGCAAAACTGCTCCCCTCTGGCCAGAGGTAAAAGGAGAGCAGAAGAGTCTAGGATGCCACAGCTTGCTTCAATGAGATGCCTGCTGGACCTGAAGACCTCCCAGTAGGTTCTCCTTCTTACACATCTCTAACACATGGGCCTTTGTTTTCACAGGGTTTATTTGATAGTGAATGTGCCCCTGATCCCTTGCAAAAAATGATAAATTAAATCACTAATGTAACTGGCCAATAACTGATAGAATATAATTGGGACATTCTAACTTTACTTTTTCTGAACTTAGAAACAGATGTGAAATGTATAATGCAGCCAAACCACAGGCATCCTACAAAGTATTAATGAGTTAACTTGGACTTTATGAGTTCATTTGAATTTTTACTATAGCATGGTAATGGATTATGTCTCCTTGATACACTAGGAAGTATTTTTAAATGTACACATTGGAACTCTCTCTATTAGATTTTTACAACAATAATACTTGATGTCTGATTAAAGTGTGATTGCTTTAGACAAAGTCACATTCTCCTTTAACTACATTGATGTGTGAACATAAGGCAGTACAGTTATGTCAATGTGTTTAATGAAGAGAAGATTAAAATATTGGATTCAGCTGCTTAACAGAAGTCCTATTTTGTGTTAATACATTGAATCCATAGTTGATTTCATTTAATTGCATATTTGGTCTTGTGTTTTCTTTTCTTGACTTTTTGACAGATGCCTCCTCAGTATGGACAACAAGGTGTTAGTGGTTACTGTCAGCAAGGGCAACAGCCATATTACAACCAGCAGCCGCAGCCCCCGCATCTACCACCCCAGGCTCAGTATCTGCCATCCCAGTCCCAGCAGAGGTACCAGTCACAGCAGGTGAGCACAGGCTCTGATCTCTAGCTCTTGTTGTCTCCTCCAGCTTTGTGTTCAGAGGCAAAGACTCTCTGAAAAATCTTTCTGTTTTATCTTGATAATTGTGTTCATGGGGGTGGAGTGTTAGCTTTGAGACAGCTTTCCCTTTCTCCTTGTTTTTACTCCTTTTTTTGTATATGTTATATTGAAGTGTAGGATGAATGAGTAGTTCAATAGATGTTTGGTTCTGTGGTTGGTGACAGCAGAAAGTGACACTCAGTGTAAATTGTCATTTCTGTTTGAAATCTTTCAAGGCAGTGCTCTGACACTTTGTTAAGGCTTATTCAAAACAAGGATTTTACCATTCATTTAATCCCACTAGTTAGCACATGCATGATATTTTTATCTTGACCTTTTTAGTTTTGTTTTAATAATGTGTTACTGCATGAAAACATTGTTGCCTTTTGACAGTAGTATTTTCTTTAAACTATCTTATAAACAGATAATTATTGCAATTACAATATATTAAACTACTAACAGGAATCCTCTGTTTTAAGTATAGTAAGCCATTTCTTGTTTGAATCAGCCTCTTCTTTTTTGTTACTAGGCTATATGTATTTGTTCACATGTTAAGAAAAATAGTACATAGGACATAGTATATTTAATATATTTAATAAAAATGTTTCAGTTTCATTTGGCTTGTAGACCTTCCCTTGTGAGTGGAGTGAGATGGAGTTGTAAGTGTAGGACTATCATTCTGGACCCAGATAGGACTCAGCTTTTCCAGTTAAGCACAGAGTAGAACTTTTCATTTCAGTCTTTTCCTCTTCTCTCTCTCTCTCTCTCTCTCTCTCTCTCTCTCTCTCTCTCTCTCTCACTTTTTCTTTTTCTCTTGTGGGGTAGGGTGATAGGGTAATAAAGAGAAGAGGAAAATATGTAATAGTTCTATTATTTGTAGATCTTCTCATGTGGATTGAATAGGTTGCTAACTTTCAGCCAACCCAGTGAATTTAATTTAAATCAACAGTGAATTTGTTACGTATTTTATTGAGTTTTCAGGAGTCTATACCTGCATAATTCTTATTTCAGAGTTCTAGACTTTGTGGTTTTAAAGAAGTGTTGATCACTGGATAGTTTCAAGATCCTGTATAGTCTCACTATATATATATTTCAATATTTTGGTAATATAACTAGAGTTTATAGAAGTAGGGATGTACATTATTTCAGGGTTGACTGGTGTAGCTTATTAAATTGTGTGAACATCGTAAAGCCCCTCAACATCAGCTCTTTTTACATGACAGACCGACATCTAGGTTTTTGATGCACCTTTTAAAGAAACTTTCAAAATTTTAGTGAACTTGTCTGTAGACATAGAATGTTTTGTCATGTCATCAAAATTTAAAGATTCAATGGTGGTATTACATTACTCATTTTACTCTAGCATGCTGAAATGCAACTGATTGTAAAAACCAGTCTAATTAAGAATTCTCAGTGCCTTTCATTTCCTTTAACATGGAACTGAAAATTTGTTTCCTTTATGGAACATTCACTGATGACTTCCAGCAGATGGCAATTAGTTATTTAATACCCTTCACATTTAAGTATGGAAACCATACTACAGATAAAGTCTATTTTTAAGGGCTATTATTTTACCTTGCTTAGTTTATGGTTATGCTTTGCTATGGCCATTTTACTGATTTGAATAAGTAAGTTATACAACCATGGCTCATAACAATATGGTGATTTTGCTCATTCTGAGTAAAACCTAGCATTATCAGAGTATGTTGCAAATTTCGTATGTTTAAACTCATGAGCTAAGGATAAAGAGTATTGTAAAAAATTCTAGTGAGTATTGGGGCATTTAGGTGACCTAGGCAGATGGTTTGATCGGACATATGCAATCTTGGTGTTTAGAAGTTGGAAATGTGGGTTTATATTTGAGAAATTTCCATAAGAAATGAGATCTAACATTGCAGATATAATTAACACCTCTAAGCCCCAAATTAATTCTTAAATGAAGTTAAAATTGTTAATAGAATATTACCAAAGTCAAGCTAAATTTAAGTGAGAATTTACAACCAAATTCATGTTTATATTTAAATGCCTAAGAATCTTAACTATATTTAATCAGTCAGCATTTCATAAGTCATAATATTCCTTCATGCAGTTTCTGATTACTTGTTGATTCTTTTGTAGCATGAATGACAAACTTTCAGAAGTTTCAGTGGTACAAACAGCCTGCTGTGTCATACTTGCCCTAGGTTCACCATCATTATTTTAGGTTTTTATTTATTTCCTAAAATTTTTTAAAAATCCAGCTTTGCTTTTTGTCTTTCTGCAGACTAGCTACTCCAAGTATCATTTGAGGACTACCTGACCATTCTTGCTTTATCTCTGATTGATATGATGGCCATTAGCATTATATAGTTAAATATAATTTTTACTTTTTTTCCCCTTTAATAACTGCACACCTAAAATCCTTGTATTTTCTAGTTCTTAAGATTTCCTTTCCTTTTTTTTTTAAATTCCATAATGGGAGCTGAATTTTATTTTGTGTTACTGATTAAGGCACTGTTTCAGGCAAAATGCCATAGGCTTGGGAGGCTATAGTTTTGTACATCCTTGGATTTCTAAATGTCTGTGTAAAAATGTGTAACTGCTTTTATCACATCCTATAGAGAATTATTAGAATATTAATGATTGTTGGAAAATATCAATTTCAAGCTAAGTCAAAGATGTTTAATATTCAGAAAGCCAGTGATGTTAAGCTCAATTACCTATGTTATAGAGTAATAGTATCACAAAGCTTCTCTACTGGAGGGTCGAGAATGTAAGGTAACAGGCCAAAAATTGGAGAAATAGAAGGGCTACTAGTATAGCCAATATTTTCATCCTAGCCCTTCAAGGTCAGTAAGGACTCAAGATATAAGACAACCTGTGCTATAATATCCTATAACTCAGAGGTGTCTCAAATTTTCTGGTCAAGGAGATTATGGGACCTCAGAGTAAAGGGATGAATGGACTATAGTGTTATCTAAGGAGAGTCACCCAGACAAAAACATTCTCTCAGGCTTTCACAGAAAGCAAACTGGTCAAGCAATGGCTGTCACTCCTCCTGAAGGTGGACACTGACAGTGGTTCTACAAAGGACTGTACATGGTTCCAAAGTTAATCCTGAGGGGATTTGACCTTGAAAGATACAAAAGATGAATGTTTTGTTATACAGGTCTTGCTTTAACTTGCCCTTAATCACCCAGTGGAAAAGCTTAATTACGAGGCATAAAAGGCAGAACTAGATTAGTATGATAAGTGGTAAGAGGCTTAAATCAACAACCTCCAACATTGCCAGTTTTACCAGTAACCCACTGCAATTATGGAGCATTGGATTATGTATACATCTACTTCCTCTTAGTTCAAAGAGAAGAATTTTTTTTTTCTTTCCTTACCAATATCAATTAGAAAATGTATCATGCTCACACCCTGTGCTGTGTTATTATTGTGAGGACAGTATGCAATGTGTCAATTATTGTGAATGCACTACTAATGTGTTGTGAAACTATCATATTGATATTTCTTATTAAAAGTAACTAAAATAAAGACATTTTCACTTATAGTCTACTACTATGACAAATTTATTCCTTTAATAAAATGTAATAAAGCAGACTCACCTTGCAAGTTTTAAATATTCCTTTTACATATGGGATTCAGTTTATCATTTGTGTTGATTTCTTGGATCAGTGTTCATGAATGAGACTATCTTTGTGAAGTTTTGGTATCTTCATTGAAGAGCTTTGTCAAATGAATTAAAAATTATTACCTTTTCTCATGCATTGGGAGAATTTACTAAGTTTGGAATTAGGTGTTCTTTCATTGTTTAACAGAAGTGTTGTAAAGCTATGAAGATTTTTTTTTTTTTTTTTTTTTTTTTAGGGAAGGGCCTATACAGTATTCATGGTCTCACTATTAGGTTGGACTTGTAGTGATGCACCTGTTTACAGCCTTCCAAGAACTGGGCTTAAAAGCTTGCACCACCATGCTCAGTCTCAATTGCCATCTGAATGTGCCCTGGTGGTGGGGCCAGCACAGCAGACCTGGGGATCAAATCCCCAGCCCCCGCACATGCCATGCTTGCAGGCACTTGAATCCACTGGGCTATTTGGCCTTATTAAGGATTGTATAGGTCTCAATTTTTAGCTTTTTTTTTTTTTTTTTGGTAATATGGCCAGCTCTGCCTGCCCTGGGAGTGGGGCTGGTGCAGCATGTGGTGCCTGGGATTGAACCACTGTCTCTGTGGTTGCCTAACCTTGCCTAAGCAGGCGCTTTAGATTGCTGAACCATCTTGCTGGCTCGTCAATTTTTAGCTTTTGCTCACCCTTATTTTGTTTAATTTCTAATTTTATTTATTTATTTCTGTGATTACAGGCATGTTCTTATTGGATAAGTTTTGTATCTGTATATTCCTATATATTTAGGAATTTATCCATTCATCTAATTTTTCAACTTTATTAACATAAAGTTCATAATACAAGTCTATTTCTTTAATATCTGAAACATCTAGAGTTGACATCATCATCATCATCTTCTTTTTCTTCTTCCTCTTCTTCCTAATCATTTCTTTTTCTTCTTCTTCTTCTTCTTCTTCTTCTTCTTCTTCTTCTTCTTCTTCTTCTTCTTCTTCTTCTTCTTCTTCTTCTTCTTCTTCT
>PVJA010027414.1:0-28601 GCA_004027025.1 Myocastor coypus
CCGGCCCCCAAACTAGCATAATTTGATCAGTTAAATAATAACAGCAATGGATTATAGCTCAGTGATCAGAATGCCATCTTGTAACAGAAAATGCCACACTCGCCTGCCACCCACCCCCGGCCAGTATACTCCAGGTGCCCAGGTGCCGGTTCCTCTTGTAGGTCAGGTCCTAGAAACCGCTGGTCACTGTGATGCACAGCTGATCACTGCGACGCATAGTTAGGAACCAAGCAAGGACAGCTGAGTTCTCTCCCTCTGTGCTTCCCCTTTCTGCCCCATAGAAACCTCCCTTCTTGAGCTTTTGGGGCCTAATGTTTTGGCGAATTATCCCAAAAGGTGACTGTCAATGTAAAACTGCCTCCAAATCCGGGGTGTCGTTTCCGAGCTTCTGCTTGCCTCGGCCATGTCTGAGCCCGCACCAGCAGAGGCGACTGGCTGGGTACATGCAACGTCCTCATGGAGGAATTCTAGCACATGTAGCACTAGCGAGAGGACAGGAATCATCCTGTGCACATTTCTGTGGTCACTGTACAGGCGAATCTACTGGACACTGGACCTGGTCCAAGAAACTGCAAGGAGGAACTGGCTTCTTGTATATTCTCAAAACATCTTCCCCCAGTTTCTGAGTTACTGTGACAACTTTAACTCAAGGATGCCAGGCGTGGTGGCACATATCTGGAATCCCAGCACTTGGGAGGCTGAGGCAGGAGGATCGGTGTGAGTTCGAGACCAGCCTGGGCTACAAAAGTGAGTTCAAGGCCTGCCTGAACTGCATAGCAAGACCCTGTCTCAAAAAAAAAAAAAAAAAAAAAAAAAAAAAAAAAAAAAAAAAAAAAAAAAAAAAAAATAATAATAATAATAATAATAATAGTAATAACTCAAGGCTGCAGATATTCAGCCACCCCCAGGAGGCAGGGCACGATGCTTCTATTGACAGTGGCTGCACCTAGTGACCCATTCCCACAAACAGAAAATGGAAGGTGGAAAATGGTGACACTCGAGTAGGAAGCCCAGCACACCACATGCTAACTAGTGATCCAAATTAACATTGCTGGCAGCACACAGGGTGACGCTGGAGGGGAGGGGAACGTGGCTCACCTCCAGGCCCTTAGGTTGTTCCGTTTTCAGCCACTACTCCTAACAGAAGCATTTGAGTCACTGTTAAAGCAGGTGCTGCTATTAACCACTCTAGGCGAAAGGCTGTGCTGACCTGTTCAGTCTCTAAGCTCCACAGCATTTCCTGTAGGCCAAGCACTGTGGTGTAGGGTTTTACAAGGAAACAACACAATACAGGACATATATTTTACAAAATTAGTCATTCAAAGATCATATACCAAAAGAGAATAAAAGAAATCTGTCCACACTAAAGACCAAAGGACTCAGCTGAGGACCCGGGACCTAATGTCCTGCCTGAGTCCAGCTGAAGACCTGGAGCTCATAATAGGGCCTCCCACAAGTCCCACTGGAGGCCTGGAGCCCAGGACAGCATCTCATGCAGGCCCACTTCCCAGATCTGCACCGGGAAGGCCCCAAGGTCAATGGTGCAAGCTAGAAAGTCTGTGCCAGCAGGATGAAGGATCTGCGCCAGCAGGCTGAGGGGTCTGTGCCAGAGCCAGGAAGCAGCGCTCAAGGTAAGCACCAGAGCTCCCCCAAAGGCGCCACAGTATCCTCAGCAACAGCGAGGTCCCAAGCTGCTCTGAGGATGAGGAATGCTGAGCTCCCATCCGGAAAGCCAACGCGACAAGCTTCTCCATGAGCCTGAACCTAAAGTGCGCCATCTTCCGCAATGGAGCCAGGAAGCCGTGCTCAAGATGAGGACTAGAACATCCACCCTTAGTGACAGTGGGGTCCCAAGCTCTTCCTCTGGTGAGAACAACCAAGTGCCCCGGGAAAGCCACGTGACAAGGTCCTCCGGCAGATTAGCCCAAGAGCCGCAGCAGCTTCGAGCAGCTCCCACAGCCTCCCACCAGCTTCTCTCTTCTGCCTGTTTTGCAGCAACGGTCCGGTGGGCCTCCCACAGCCAGCAGCGTGCTGGGTCCACACAGCTGAGTGTGACAGGTCACCCCCAGCTGGCAGTCCATCCCAGCAGATGTCCGTGAACAAGGTCACTGTCACATTTTCCGGAAACAAGCAAAAGCACAGTCTTTCCTTAAAGGCTCCTGATTGCATTAATCAGCTATTCATTATGGCAACAAAACACCTAGGCAATCATCCCATGAAGAGGGTTTTTACAAATTTCATTATTGTTATTACTGCTGTCCTTTTGAGGCAGAGTCGTGCTTTGCAGTTTATTCTGGCCTTGAACTCAGTGTGTAGCTCAGGCTGGCCTGTAACGCAGTGGTCCTTCTGCATTGGCCTCCGTCTGTAATGCTGGAATTACAGGCCTGTGCCACTTCTCCTGCCAAGGGAGGCTTCTTTTGGTACACAGTTCATAAGTCTCAGATGGTGGTCGCTTGACTCCACTCCCTTTGGCCTGTGACAGGGGCTGTGGCTGCTTACCTGCTGATGGCTGAGAAACAAAAACAGGACTAGGAGGGGTCAGGGTCCCTATATCCCCTGTAAGGCCAGGCCCAGTCACCTAACTTCCTGCCGTCTGCCCTCCCTGTAAGAGGTATCACCATCTCCCAGCGTGCCACAGGCCGTATGAACAAACTTTAGCCCCTGGCCTCTGGGGACAGTTATTCACACCACACCACCGACCAGCACATGGGGGTTCCAGCAGCCTAGGAGGCTAGCAAGGAGGAGCAGAGCCAAGAGCTTGCACGGTGCCATCCACAAGGGAACTGTGGCGTGACTGCCACCTGGTGGACCAAGGTGCTAAAGTCCTCAGTTATGACTACACAGCAAATGTCAGGCAAGTGGGGAAAGCAAGGTGCTTCCTAGGATATACAAAGTTGGGATAAACTGGAGGCCGAGGAAGCAACCTCCTTGACACACCTGCAGTTCTTCATATCTCCTCATCTGGGGGTACAGGGAGTCAAAGTCAAGCTCTTGCGCTTCCAGGCAGGCACTGCCCACTGAGCTGTACTCTACCCACACTTCCCCTTGGCCTCCACCCTGTAGATGGGGTGCCAACATACCAGAAGTGAGCTCAGAAACCCAGGCTCAAGTGCTGTCATCACTAACGCCCTTCCCTGAAATGAAGATGGCCGATATTCGTGCTTTGTTCTGAACTCTAAGGGAGTGTTAGAAGTCACAATAGTGCTTGCTGTGTAGTAGAGAACATATTTCATGATAACTTTACACATAAAAACTTGTATTTGTTTGTTGAGACAAAGTCTCATTTGGTAGTTCAGGCTGGCCTTGAACCCACCTTGGTGTGGCCCAGGTTGGCCACAAAAACCCTCCCATCCCAGCATCCCAAGCCCTAGGATCACTGGTGTGTGCCACCACTCTGGCTGTTCTGTTTCAGAATTGAAGAGATCAGAGAGGCCAGTGGGAAAATGGGAGGATCGGGTCTGGCTTCCAGAAGCGCTCAGCAGACTTGCGACCGAGTTGGCTGAGGCCAAGTCGGCTGAGGCCAGAACACAGGCGAAGGCCGGGTCTCATGCAATTTGCCAAGGGGCTGCTCCTGAGAAGGAAACTTGAGGGTGGGCAGAAGGAGCCAGGTAGCTTGCTGTGACAGGTGCGTGTCCTGGTGGCCCTGCTCCACATAGGGGGTGTTGTGGGAAGAGGAGGTTATGACATTTTACTTCCAGGAACAAAAACTGCTGCTCTTATCTTACTAGAACAATGACCAATGGCTGTAGGGAGGAAGTCCGGAAACCTGGCCTTTGCTTTTTAAGTCCTGCTTCAGTCTTACAAAGCTTCATATGGATACATGCAGTGAACTTCTCCTATTTATTTATTTATTTATTTATTTTTGTCTTTTTGAGACAGGGTCTCACTATGCAGTTCAGGCTGGCCTTGAGCTCACTTTTGTAGCCCAGGCTGGTCTCAAACTTGCAGCTATGCCCCTGCCTTAGCCTCTGGAGTGCTGGGGTGACAGACATGGACCCCCATGCCTGGCTTATTTATATCTAAAGTTTGTATAAACTAGGTCTCAAAAACTTACAAACAAGACGACACAGGTATAAAGTACAGCCGTGTGCAGCGACTCCACTCAGCCGGCAAACACATCGCAGTGCATATGACAAGCAGAGCACAGGGACTGACCCACACGCCCAGGCCCGCACAGGGTGGGCCTTTCTTCCTGCACAGCTGCCCTCACCCATGAGAGCGGTGTCTCAAGATAAGCTACCGCTTCAGGAGGCTCTTTTTTAAAACTCATCATATGCTAACTTTCAATCAGCATATGAAATTGTGGAGTGGATTGTTCCTACATCATGAAGCTTTTTCTTTCCTAGCTTTACTAAGTTATTCTGAAGTTCCTTTTTTTTTTTAATGGCTGGCTCAGCCTGTCCTGGGGGTGGCACTGGCACAGCCTGTGGTGCTGGGGATTGAATGTCAGTCCCTGTGATTGCCTAAGCAGGCACTTTAGACCACTGAGCCATCTCATCCGGTCCTTTCCTAAAGTTCTTATTAAGATTTATTGTCATGTCTAGGAGTTAACTAACATATTCTAAACTTGTCAGCAAATATAGCAGATATGAAAATATTTATGGAATTTTGTGGAGAATCCCCCTAAAACTGACTCATATGCAATGTGTTGAATCAGTTGTTCATTCAAGAAAGTGTAAAAAAACTCAATTTCACTACCCAGGTTTCTCTGTTAGCTTTTCTTGTACTTCGTTAAGAGGAACTGATGGTAAGACAGCATCAAAGTATGTCTGGAAATTCGATACATCTTTTGCTCAGACTTTTAGATAAAAACCCGCATTCTGATGTCAGGATACATTGTCTAAGGACACCCTGTCACGTTTCAATAAACTTGTGTAGTGGTTTCCATTTTCTCTTTACTTAAAAGTCCTTTTAAGAGAAATGAAGGATAGGAGCTCACCAGAACATCTTCATTTTAAGTGTTAATACTGCATGGTTTTTGTTGTTGTTTGTGGGGAATTTCTTTTGTTGCTGTTTTGGGTGGTACTGAGAATCAGAACCCAGGGGCACCCTACCCCTGAGCATCATGCCAGCCCTTTGTAAATTTTGTTTTAACTTTTAAATCAGGGTCTCACTAATGTGCGTGCCCCGGTGGAGGCTGGGTATGTGACCCTCCTATCTCAGCCTCCCACGGTGCTGGGGCTGCAGGCCTGGTCCACTGTGGCAGCACAGCAGTTCTTAAGGTTTGGTCCCAGATACCTCGGCTACCTGAGAATGCTCAAGGGTGCAACGTCTGGGTCTCCACTCAAGGCATTGAGCCTCAGGAATTTGGAGGAGCAGCAACTGGATTTTACGAGGCCTCTAGGTGGCTTTCACAGACATCAAACACTTAAGATCCACCATGCTGTGAGCATCACGCTAAGGCAGAAGCTCGCAGCCTAGCACGGTGGCCCATGCCTGTGGGCCCAGCTCTCAGGAGGCTGAGGCAGGAGGATCACTGCAGTGGAGGCCAGCCTGGGCTACATAGTGAGTTCAAGCCTAGCCTGAACTATGTAATGACATGCCATCTCAAAAACAAAACAAACCTGAGGAGTTGTCACTATGAGGTTTCACAGGGGGAAAAAAAAAAAAACCTAATTGTACTTCTTAATAATTACATTTTCTGTTTTTAGCGGTACATTGGATGGAAGAAAAACTGGGATAATAAGAATAGTATAGAAGCAGTTAATTATAGTGCAACAGGTCACAAACCCAGAGGAATAACCCTCTGACCATGTGCAGATGCTTTCCTTAACACTCTGGTGAGTCCTGAAAGGCTGTGCGCATGTGCGTGCACGCTGCAGCCTTGCTGCCCAGAGAACCAATGTGGAACTTTTCTTCTTGCACAAAAAAAGCACATTAGTAAGCAGTGGATTATCTCTGGATGATGTGCAATTGCTTAGGATTTAAACTTGGGGCCAGCGAGATGGCTTACCAGTCTAAAGCTCCTGCTTAGGAAAGTTTAGGCAACCACAAGGACCGAGGTTCAATCCCAGGCACCACATGCTACACCTGCCCCACCCTCAGGGCAGGCTGAACCTGCCATAAAAAATAAAAATAATAAACCACATGTCTTAGATACTAAAGGCAGAAGTATGTACAGTAGAGAAAATCATAAAAATATCAATAGTAAGTCACTTAATGTAAGTGTGAAGTGAGCTTTAATCGTATTATTCACTGGAATAGAACAGGAAGTCAGTTTAGGAGATCTGAAAATCACAGCAGTGGGAGAAGAGCAAACACGAGTGACATGTGGGAGGAACTGCTGCAGACTAGGGTTATGCTGACGCGGACACAGTGTTCCACGGTAACCTAAGGGCTAGTACCCTTGTCTTTGTCATTAGGAAGAGGCAGCTGCAGGTGGCTTCACAGACTTCTTATAGATGCACAACTATCTGGGGAAATGTGCGGGGCTGGGGCTGGGGCTGGGGCCGGGGTGGGCGTGGGTGTGGTGCGTGGGTGGCTGTGTCTGCGGGAGCTTCATTTCCTGGGAAAGGGTTCCTATGCTTCCATTCTACTCTCAAAGAGATCTAAGACTTGCTCCCAAGTGTATAAACGAGCCAGCCTGAGAAGTTCAGCCTTAAGGTTAAGCAGTTTGGCTAAAGGTTAGACATGAAAGAGCAGCGCTTAGAACTTGAACAGTGGCTGAGCTTATTCTGTAGAAAGCAAGTGGTTCCGTAGCCATGACATATCTGTAGGAAATCACCATAATCATTCTTTCTGAAGGTAGTGAGAGTAAAGCAGCTCAGAACTACGTCAGGCCGTATGGACGCCCATCCTTGGCAAGGCCTATCCTTCGGACAGTCTTTGCTTTCTCCTCATGAAGGCCTTCACAACCAGCCTCTGGAAAGCCCCCTTTACCTCTTTGTTCCTCAGCGTGTAGATGAGGGGGTTCAGCATGGGTGTGATGATCCCATAGAAAAGTGACACCATCTTTCCCCGGTCTTTGGAGGCAGGAGAGGGTGGCTGCAGGTACATGTAGATGGCGGTGCCATAAAACAGTGTCACCACTATCAGGTGGGAGCCGCACGTCCCAAAGGCCTTGCGCCGCCCTTCCACTGACTGCATCCTCAGCACTGCATGGACAATGAAAGCATAAGATATAAGGATTAGGGTCACGGGTATCAGGAGGAAGAGCACACTGATGAAGAAGAGCTCAGCCTCATTGGCGGTCGTGTCCACGCAGGACAACTTGAGCAGGGCAGGGACCTCACAAAAGAAGTGGTCGATCTCTCTGCGGCCACACAGAGGCATCTGCAGGGTCCACGTGGACTGCAGCACTGAGTTGCCAAAGCCGCTGAGCCAGGACGCAGAGGCCAGCTGCAGGCACAGCCTGCGGTGCATGATGACCGAGTAGTGCAGAGGCCGGCAGATGGCCACGAACCTGTCGAAGGACATGACGCCCAGGAGGAGACACTCGGTGGAGCCCAAGGCCAGGAAGATGAAGAGCTGGGCCACGCAGCCGCTGTAGCTGATCACCTTCTGCGAGCTGCAGATGTTCACCAGCATCTGGGGCACCGTGCTCGTGGTGTAGCAGAGGTCCAGCAGTGACAGGTTGGTGAGGAAGAAGTACATGGGGGTGTGCAGCTTGGCGTCCAGAATCGACACCAGAATGATGGCCACATTGCCGAAGATGGTGAGGACATAGGAGGCCAGGAACAGCACGAAGAGCGGCAGCACCAGCCATGGCCGGTCCGAGAAACCCAACAGAACAAACTCCTGGGGGAGGCTCTCGTTTGCCCAGCGCATAGCAGATCATTCAGTGTTTGTCTCCCTGAAACACGAAAAGAAGAAACAGTAAGTTAAACACCTATTTGTTAAAATTTTGCTAGTGATTTGCACAGGCTTACAAAGCGTCCCTATTACTCACTTGAAAATTTACCTAAGTGTTTCAAAAGTGAGGTTCATACAACCAGGTATGTTTGGCCCATGCCTGCGATCGCAGCTCCTTGGGAGGCTAAGGTAGGAGGGTCTGCGCAGCTTTGGAAGACCCTGATTCAAAGTAAAGATGGAAGGGTAGACCAGATAGCTCGGCAGACTAAGCACCTGCTCAGGCAAGTGCGGGGACCTAGGTTCCACCTCTGACACCACTTGCCGCACCAGCCCCACTCCAGGGAGCGATAAGCTGGCCACCAAGACCAGGTGGTGGCTCATGTCTGTAATGTCAGCACTGGGCAGGCTGAATAAAGGAGGGTCACTATGAGTTCGAGCTGTGTAGTGAAAGACCCTGTTCTAAATACATGAAAGAAAAGAAAGAAGGATGGAGACTAGCCCAGTAGTAGAACAGACCTGGATTCAACCCCTGCATTGAAAACAAAAAAAGTGCTTTTGTGTTTATAAAAGTCTTTTGCCAAAACAATTCCCAAGCCTTACAGCAGGTAAGTCCGTTTCTTCTCTCACGGGATGTGGTATCCGTGGAAGTGCCCTGTTCTCACCTCTTGCCTGAGAGTCTGCCGCAGGGCAGACGAGAATGATGCCCCTGCCCTTTCCTTCATTCTGATTTCTCCTCCCTGCCAAGGACATGCTCTGGCTGTGGGCATTGGCTAACATGATTTAAGCCCCGCTTCACATCCTCCCAAGATGAATGCAGGCAAATACGCTATTACACACTCTACAGAGATCTACAGAGTCCTTCCTTCACCGTCAGCACTGCGGCGACACTTGAGGCTGGCAGGCCACGGCCCAGGTTCCTACCTTCCCGCCTGGCTGCACCATCCTGGTCACACCACCCTGGTGACCCATCTCATCTTCAGGCTCCTCACCTGCACATTGGAGACAATAACGATGGCGTGAAGCATCGTGCACACCCACGGGAACAGCCCTGGCTGCAGAAATTCAGCGTCCTGTTCTCTCTATGACTCCAAATCCATCCAGCTCAGAAAAGAAGATGCAGTACACCGCCTGGTAGGGCCCAGCCACGCAGAGCCGCGGCTGTCGGCCACATGAGGGCACAGGTCGCCCAGTTGCGGGGTCAGCCACGCGCACAGCCGGCTCCTGCAGCAAGCTGTGTCACCACACCAGCTTAAAATGCACTTTCCTCAAAAGGCTCAGCAGGATACTCTGCGATCACAGATACATTTTCACGTTTACTTTTACAGTGTCCGGGCGGAACCTGGCGCCTCCCACGCACCAGGCAAGCACTCCACTGCAGAGCTGTGGCCAGGCTGCAGGGCATTTTTCACTAAAATCTCAGGGAATCTTCGCCAGGGGCTGCCGTCACCCAGCTGTCTAGACCTGCAGCAGCTGCTCGCAGTCAGGGCCTTGAAAGGCCACAGAGCATATGCCTCTGCTTTTGACTACAGCTACGTTGCCAGCATCGTAGGACAACGTTGTTCCCCTTTGATCAACAAGCACTGAATTCACGTTCCGAAGTTTGAGCGCATCAACCTGGTTAAAGCAGAAGTGCAGGAGTCCACGGAGAGAACGTGAGAAGACTGCTTGGGGGTGTCTACGCTTTTTATCTGCGATCCTTGTTTTTACCTGTGATTTATCCCACAGGTAGGACTCTCGTTTAGATTAGTAATACCACCACTATCTTCTTCCCCTAATATCGATTCCCTTTTAGGTCCTTTAGGTCTGTCCCTTAGATTTTCACGTTCATTTCTGAGCTCAGATATTAAAAAAAAAAAAAAAAAAAAAGATGAATTTCAATGAACTCTTGAGGACATCTTTTAAAACTTCCATGTATGAGAATTATCAAAACAAGGTAGCAAAAGTGTTAGTCTGGACTCTGTCAGTGAAACATTGTATGATCAGGCAACTTAGGTAAATGTTTAGG
This sequence comes from Myocastor coypus, assembly GCA_004027025.1. Lineage (NCBI taxonomy): Eukaryota > Metazoa > Chordata > Mammalia > Rodentia > Myocastoridae > Myocastor > Myocastor coypus. The sequence goes on from PVJA010027414.1 coordinate 9,797, forward strand.
CTGTTTTCTGAAACCTGATGGGGTTGTTACTTTCCTTTCAGCATAAAAACTGCTTCCTTTTATTTTTCTCAAGCTATCTCCTACCCTTTTAGATAATCTCTGAAACCCCATCTTTCAGTGGTCATGTAAGGAAAAAGCCATTTTTTTCCACATAGCAAATCCATTATGTGTTATTTTGACAGTATAGGGAAATTTGTTATAAACACTTTCTACTTCATAACAGATTAAATTTGTAGGCAAAAACCCGAATTTATATGCTCAAAAATTAAATTACTTTCCTAAGGTCCTGGAGCTAGTTGAATAGCAAACCAAGGGTTAGAACCAAAGGCAGATGGGTCCTCAGTTCCTATTTTCCTAACAAATTACAAAAATATCAAAATAGCATTCAAATTATATTTATTTTTAAGAAATATATTCTACTTACCTCCAATGTAAAGATTAGAGATCAATTTATTTTTGTGTGCAGGGAGCCTTAGTTTCGAATGAGACTAATTGGAAGTGCGCGGGCCCAGCTCCCTCTTTGCACAACTTTGCTGTGTCGCCAGCCAGTTCATGGAAACTTCTCTGTGCCCCTCCAGGTCTCCGCAGGGTGAAGAAGCCGCGAAGTCCAGGAGTCCCTGGAGGATGGGGACGAAGCATTGCCCGGGCCAGCGCGGGCACCCTGTCCCGAGCACCTCTAGACTCCGCGGGTTTCTTTAGAGACTTTTTCCAGTCAGCTTTGCAAAACGGGTGAGGACTTTCTCGTGGAGATCGGGCGTGCCTTGGCCTTTGGCGGCCGGACCAGCCCCGGTGGTGGCTTCTCCGCAGCTGTTTATAGGGCTGGACCGCGCGCGCAGGGGCTCAGCGCAGGGCGAGGCGCGCCGGGAGGCTGCCCCTCTGCCCCACGGGCTTGCACCCGAAAGCGCTTGCCCTGGGGACTGAGAATTCTCAACTTTTCCTAATAGGAAAGGAATAACAGTGGGCCTTGAAACCCCGTCACAGAAAGAGCGAAGGCTTTGGTACTTAATCTCTCCTTTCGGTAGCTTCTCAGTCCTGCAAGGCAGCTTAGCTAGGAATGAAATCTTTATTTCATGTAAGGATTCCCTAAGAGACCGGCTGAGTCAGACCTTCCAGCCTGACTCTGTGCTCTGAAGAGGCCTGGGGTTAGGTTAGCTTCCGAAAACAGCTCATCCTGGTTTCTGGCTTTTTTTTTTTTTTTTTTTTTCATTAAATATCTTTTAAAATATTAAGATCACTAGGAACAGCCACTATCCCTTTTACACCATAGACTTTGAGCTCCCAGGCTCGCTCACTCGAGTCCTCCTCTGCTCAAGAGTGCATACAGACCCCAGAATTGTGCGGTTTAAAACGTCTATATTATTCAACTCTTCCAGAATACAAGTTTTTACATATTCAGAAAAAAAATCATACACACAGAGGTATACACAAATAGACCAAGAGAGAAATGACAAATTATGTAATTTATTCATTTAGTTAGTTAGTTAGTTAGTTAGCTAGTTAGTTAGTTAGTTTTTCCACCTTTTTGACAGAGGGTCCTGCTATGCAGTTCAGGCTGGCCTTGATCTCACTTTTGTAGCCCAGGCTGGTCTTGAACTCACACCGATCCTCCTGTCTCAGCCTCCCAAGCGCTGGGATTACAGGCATGAGCCACCATGCCCAGCAAATTATGTAATTTAAACAAATCAAAATGGTCAATAGATCTAACAAAAGAGGTTAAATTATTGAGTAGATAAAGATATATTAGGGTAATACAATAAATCTCTTCCTACTCAGCAGGTTTCAGAAGGAGAAGAGGCTGCTCTAATTCCTGATGGGTGTCAAAAGTGTTGCAAACTTTCCGAGAGACATTTGGCCATGTTTACTTTAAAAAAAAAAAAAAACCTGCACATACTTTCACCTACTACTGCCATTTCTAGAAATGCTTCTTATGGGAGGAACCAAAACTGTACACAATGAGTGAACAGTGAAGCTTCCTCTAGAGATACTTCAGCAGCCACAGGTGAAGAAAGCCTCAGGTCTTTGGGTGAAGAACTTACTGAATATTAGCCTGAGGGACCAGCCCTGTTTGTGCTAATACTGGTTAAATGAGATATCATGTCTGCATCTTGTCCTCCAAATAACTACTATGAAGACAACAATATGCAATGTATTAATTATTGTAACTATCCTGCTAACCTGTTTTGAAACTGTCTCATTGCTATTTCTCACTAAAATTAATAAAAATTAATTTTTTTTTTTTTTTGTCTTTTTGAGACAGGGTCTCACCATGCAGTTGAGGCTGGCCTTGAGCTCACTTTTGTAGCCCAGGCTGGTCTTGAACTCTCACTGATCCTCCTGCCTCAGCCTCCCGAGTGCTGGGATTACAGGCGTGCGCCACCACGCCTGGCTATTTTTTTTTTAATTTTTTTATATTAAATTAAATTTAAAAAAGATTTCATGTAACACTTAAAATTTTTAAAAATTATAGCCAGTGAGATAAGTCAGTGGTCTAAAGCATCTGTTTTGTCAAGCTTGGACAAAATGCAGGGACCGCAGTTGGATCCTCAGCACCACATGCCACTCCAGCCCTGTCCCAAGGATAGGCTGAGCCAGCCACAGTAAAATAAAAAACCTAAAATTATAGAAATAGCAGTTGACTCTATACAACAGTAGTACTAAGGGTAGAAGTAGCTAGGAGAAAAATTGTACCTATGTGTGAAACTTTTTCTTTCTTTTTTTTTTTTTTTTTTTTTGTCTTTTTGAGGCAGAGTCTCACTATACAGTTGAGCCTGGCCTCGAGTTCACTTTTGTAGCCCAGGCTGATCTTGAACTTGCATTGATCCTCCTGCCTCAGCCTCCCAAGTGCTGGGATTATAGGCATGCACCACCATGCCTGGCCCCATGTGTAAAACTTTTACTTTCTTTTTTTCTTGTTTCAGAACTTTTGTTTGTTTGTTTTTATGGCCAACTCAGCCTCCAGCCTGCCCTGAGAGCAGGGCTGGCGCAGCATGTGGTGCCAGGGATCGAACCACAGTCCCTGCAAGCCTCCTAAGCAGGCGCTTTAGACCACTGAGCCATCCTGCTGGGCCCCTCTTTTCTTATGTTTTCACTAGCTACAATGGTGTCTTCAAGGCCTGCAAGTCTATTTTCACTTTCACTCAGTTTTGCCAGTTCGTGATGGAGGTTTTAATTTCCTGCAGAGCACTTTGAATCTGTGACTTGCATTCTTTCCTATGTTGCTTATTCAAGGATTCCATCATTTTTCTATTCTCCTATTTTTTTATCAGTGTCTTTTTTATATTTATTTATTTATTTATTTATTTATTGTCTTTTTGAGACAGGATCTTACAGTATAGTTCAGACTGGCCTTGAACTCACTTTTGTAGCCTGGATTGGTCTCAAACTCAAACCGATCCTCCTGCCTCAGCCTCCCAAGTGCTGGGATTACAGGTGTGTGCTGCCATGCCCAGTATAGTGTCTTCTTCAGAAGCACTTAGCACTTCCTTCATTATACTTACTGTTTCTTTCTTTACTTCAGAAATTATTTCTGATCTGATTTCCTCTATGTTTTTCTGCAGTTATTTCTTTACTTCTGTTGCTATTATTTCAGAAATTTCAGGTATTAGATTTCCAGTTTCTTCTGTGCTTTGTGTCCTGCATTTGTTCTGGGTGGGCTTGGGGAATGAGAATGAATTTTGTTCCTTCTCTTTGTCATTTGTATAGCTCTGCCTTCTGACCGTTGGTGTACACTTTTGACAGTTATTATCTTAGCACCAGGTCCAGATCTACCAGGTTCAACCTTTTCCAAGTGGGTGTGGCTTGAGTCTGGCTGCTGGGCTCCACTTCTTCCTGCTGCAGCCCTCGGAGAAGAACCCACTGTACCACTCTGGCAAGACGTTCTGCTCCTGGATCAGCTAGGTGGGTCTTGTCTCTGCCCTATCTGTAGGCAGTTCTGCCACAGGGTTCCACACCGGCCTGTCTGATGGAGGAACTTCCAATCACATGCTGGTCCTGGGCTCTGGATCAAATCTTTCTTTGGGTTTTGGGCTTGACCCGCTCTTCTTTTTTCAGATGCTTGAGGTACAGCCTAAAGTTCATTATTCAGGCTCATTAGGTTTTCCTGCCGTCAGAGCTTGCCACTGTAAATTTCCCTCTGAGTACTGCTTTCATTGTGTCCCACCAGTTCTTGCAAGTTGCATCTGCATTTTCATTTGATTATAAATTTTGTTTAATTTCTTCTTTACTTTAATCTGTGACCCACCAGTTGTTCAAGAGGGTCTTAATTAATTTCTATTTCTTAATGGAGTTTTTAAAGTTTCTTTTGTCGGTAATTTACAGTTTCATTGCACTGTTGTTAGGTAATTTGTATATAATAATTTCAACTCCTTTGCATTTACTTAGGCATGTTCTTGGGCTAATAGACAGTCTATTTTAGAGAATATCCCTTCCTATGTGCAGCTGAAAAGAATACATACTGTGATGTTGTTGGGCTAACCACTCTGTAAACGTCTGCTAAGCTCATTTGTTAACAAGTTTTACTCAGTTCTGTTATTTCTTTGCAGATTTTTCTGTCTGATTACTCTCTCTCTCTGAGTAATAAGGGGGTGTTAAAGTCTCTTGTTCTGATTGTGTTATTGATTATTTCATTTTTCATATCTAATAAAATGTGTCTTATACAGGTGGGTGCATATGTATTTATGACTGTTTTCTCTTTCTCTAGATGTTTTCTCCTAGCAAGTATAGGGTAACCTTCTTTGTCTCTTTTGATCATTGTTGGTTTGAAATTTACATCTGCAAACAGAATAGTTACCCTTTTTTTCCTGGGTTCTTGTCATGTAGAGTATTGTTTTCTATCGTCTGACTTCCTGTCTATGAATTTCCTTTTGAGTTAAATGTGTTCTTTCATACAGGATATTGTTGGATTTTGTTTCTTGATCCACTCTGCCTGTTCCTTCTGATTGCAGAAATGATGGTTGTTGTAGCTTGGGGTTTTGTACAGGGAAACAATATAATATAGGACACTTAATTATACAATTATTTTATAATAGTCAACCAAAGATTCATGTACAACAATAGTGCAGGAAGTCTGTCCACACACTAAAGACCAAAGAATCCAACTGAAAGCCTGGACCCAGGGCAATTCCTTGCCTGAGTCTTGCCCAAGACCTTCAGCATAATAATACCCCCCGACAAGTCCAATTTGAAGCCAAGGGCCCACAACAATGCTGCCTGCAGGCCCATGCCATGGATCCATGCTGGGAAGGCCCCAGGGTCAGTCATGCAAGCCAGAAAGTCCATGCTAACAGGAGAAAGGATCTGTACTAGCAGACTGAGGGATCTTCACTGGATCCAGGTGGCAATGCTCAGGTCAGGACCAGAGCTCCCCAAAGTGAACTTTAGCCATTCTCCATGACAGCCAGGTCCTGAGCTCCTTTGGTGATGAGAAAGCTGAGTTCATCAGGAAAGTTCATCAGAAAAGGTCCCCCAAAAGAACCAAAAGCTCCCTAACAGCCTCCCTTCTTCTCAAGTTCTGCCTCTTCTGCTTGCAGTGACAGTCCTCGGGCGGGCTTCTCACACGCCACACCATGTAGTTCCAGTTCCGCTGGGTGTTACAAGTTGACCACCAGTTGTAAGTCCAACACATTGGTTGCGACCCAGATGTATTGGCTCTTCCTTGTCATCTCACCTTGCTGCTGTAGGCTCCCTACTTTTTTCCTCTGTTTAATTGTTTGCCCTGCTTGGTGGTTCCTTGCTATCGTTGTTCTTGGAATAGTGGTCACTTTTATCTCTTTGTAGACTCTTTCAGTACTCTTTGTAGGATTGGTTTTTCCTCAATTGTTGTTTTTCCTCAGTTGTTGTTTGTCATGGAAGTATTTTATTTATCCATTAATTTTGAAAGATAGTTTTCACAGGGTACTTCTTTCTTTCTTTCTTTCTTTCTTCCTATATTGTGACTGGCTCAGCCTGCCCTGGAGGTGGGGCTGGTACAGCATGTGGTGCCGGAGATTGACCCATGGTCTCTGCGGTTGCCTAAGCCTGCCTAAGCCGGTGCTCTAGACTGTTGAACCATCTTGCCGGCCCTTTGCAGGGTATATTAATATGGGTTGGAGGATATTTTCTTTCAAGACTTGAAATATTTCACTACAAAGTCTTCTACACTTGGTAGTTTGTGTTGAGAAATCTGCCATGATTGTGATGGGCTTTCCATTGTAAGTGATCTATTTCTTTTCTCTAACAGCCTTAAAAATTTTGCTCTAGCTTGGAATTTCTGGAATTTTGATCATTATATGTCTGGGTATAGATTTATTTTGCTTATGGATAATTTGGGATCTGTATGCCTCAATTAACTGTATACTAACTTTTTTCCCCATACTTGGGAAATGTTCTGTTACGTTTCTGAAAATAGCATGTTTATGTCATTTGTGTTGGCTCTTGCTTTTTCCCTGACACCTATCAGTCTTATAGTGTTTTCTTTTCATCATCTTGAGGCTGGTGAATTGTTATTTCCTAGTTCCTTATTCTTTTTGAGAGATCTTTCCATTAGTAACGAGTAGCTGCAATGCTCTCTTGCATGTCTGCATTTTAAAAAGGCTCCTTGCAAGGCCAAATGAAGGATGACAGCACTAAGGTACTATCTTACTTCAGAAAGAACAACCACCATCATGCCATCACGAAGTCAAGAAACAGCAAATGCTGGCGAGACAGCAGGGAAAAGGAGCACTCGTATACTGCTGGTGGTAGTGCAAACGCAGTGGAAAGTCCTGAAAAAGCTAAAGATAGAAACGCCATTTGACTCAGCTGTTCTCCTTCTAAGTATCTTCCTGAAAGAGCTAAAGAAAGACATCATTACAGTAATACATGCATATCCATATTTAAAGCAGGACAACTCATTATAGCTAAATCTTGGAAGCGACCTTCTTGTCCAAAAATAAATGAGAGGATAAACAAAATATCATAATTATTGTTATGGTTTATATCTAGTTGTCCCCCCAAAGCCTCATGCAATCATGGGGCAGGGAATTCTATAGACTGAGACTTGACTCATGAGTGGCTGACATTATGTGTTTTAACACTGATGAGATTATCGGTCTGAGTACTGCTGGGAAGTATAGGTGTGGCCTGAGGCAGATAGGCTAAGGTGCAGAGCCTGATGTAATGTAAAGAGAGATAGAGAGACAGACTGGCGCTGCTGCTTTCTGCTCCCCTGGTGGTCAGTTGCCTCTGTCATGATGGTTGCTGTTTTGCTGCCATGAACTGGATGCTCTCCACCTTGTTCCACTCAGCCTTGGGCCAGCTGAATGTGGACTGAAACCTCCAGTAACTGTGGGCTAATAAACCTTTCCTTCCTTCATTTCGAGTGTCAGGTAGTTGTCCCAGCAATAAGAAAAAAGTAACTAAGACAGTTATATACCATGAAGTATGGCCAGAAAGAAAGAAAGAATGGATTATTTGCACCAGAATGGACACACTTTGAGACCCTAATAGTAAGTGAAGTAAAGCAGACACACAAGCTCAAATATCACATGGCTTCTCTTGTATGAGAAACTCAAGTTATAAAAATCAAGATAAAAGGTAACTGGAGGTGAGGAGATAGGTTTTGCTCTGATGGGAAAGGAATTAAGAGATGGAGGAGGTGAGAGGAAAAGGAGGGAAAGGATGTAAATGGAGCTTAAGACGTGATACGTTCATGCACCAGATCCATGCAAGGGGTGTGACGCTATATGCTGCAAACGTGTGCAGGTAAAGAGGTAGCATGACCAGAGATTAAAAGTGAACATGTTTTACAACAGATCTGAGAAGGGTTAATGAAGTAGAAGGCTAGGACAAGAAAAAGAAACCACAGACATGAAAGATAAATGTCATGGTCCTTTTAGAAACTTAACGAATGTGAGCATTCCAGAAAAGAGACAACTCAATAGACTGTGGTGTTTAGGACTTGGTGACTGGATGTATCACAGAGATGAAAATCATGGAAAGCAGAGATGGGAGATAAAATTCAAAGAAATGATGGGTCTTTGACATCAAAATTTATTAACATGTAATATGAAAGCATTATAAACAATGCCTTCATTTCTATAAAAGCTACAGTGATAACTAGATCAAATTGCAATAAAACAGTTTGTTTAGATGTCATTGTGCTTGGTGAAAAAGATGACTAAAATAGACTTTGCAAAATACAAGTCCTAGATGTTATTACATAACTTAATATAGTGCAATATGACCTCATAGGTTGTCCCTAGAAAAAACAACATCATTTATGATCCTGGTGCTTTAGCCTTTTACTTCATGGAAAATAGCTTTTCACATCATATTTCCACATAAGTTCAAATGTATTTGTAATGGGCTGGGGGCTCAAGGTGCCAAGTTCAAATAAAGGGAGTAGAGATGAAGTGGCAAATACACGAATAAATGATCGCTTCCAAATCTCCTTCTTCGCAGATGTTCCGACGTCCTTCATGGAGCTAAGCACCCCATGGGGACTCGCCCGGCTCCATTCTCAGAGGAACTCATTACCTCAGACAGGAAATTCCTGGAAGCGTCAAATTCTCTACCTACTTCTCGCTCCTTTCCATGACGTATGTTAGGCTGAGGCAATGGACAAACTAATGGTAGAGGCTACGTTGAAGGGCCAGCTCCTGGGGGAGTAGCTCATCGGACTGTGTCATGGAAAAACGTCTTTCTGTAGTGGAATTGACATTACTGAGTACTTTTAATTGCTCGTCTTTGTAGTTCAATATTTGTGCTGACTAAGAAGCATTTCCTGTCACTTGTTTACAAATGAATAGAGCTGACGTGCTCACTGCTCCTGGCTAGTATACTCCATCCATACCCGTAAAATTAGTGATGGTAATGTTGTACTATACCTTTAACAGGGTTTATTTTTAAAACATATTTGACATACTTGGGGCCTGGCGGGATGGCTCAGTGGTCTAAAGCGCCTGCTTGGAAAAACTTGGGCGGCTTCAGGGACTGCGGTTCGATCCCCGGCACCACATGCTGCGCCAGCCCTGCCCTCGGGGCAGGCTGAGCGGGCCATGAAAATGAGTGAATAAACAAACAAAGGTTCTGAAACAAGAGAAAAATAAATAAATACATTAAAAAAAAAAACATATTTGACATACTAATAACCAAACATTTTGTGCTTCTACTTAATCCATAAAGCCAGAAGTGGTCACTGTTGGGTATCACCAGAGCTGATAGTGAGGAAGAGGAGGATAGCTACAATTTAAATTGTTTCATCCTACAAAGCATGCTCAGATGTGGTGTCTCTTGTGTAAATGGAAATCTCTGGCTCTAGAGAAAAAATATGAAATTTATCCCCCTTAGAGGTCTTCGACAGCTAGACATAGAAATATACAGTTGTTTGATACAAAGTTCATATATTGTTTATCTTAGAACTTTAACAGACAGTAAAGTGATTCGAAACAGTGCATTCCAGGCATTAGTTATTGTTTTTATGAATTCCAACCTGTTAAATTTATTGTAGTGACTTAGCTGAAGTCGTGTAGTCAAATGGATAGTAACGTTCACGAGATAATTTTCATTGGAAACTTAAAATGAGCTTATTTTAGCATTTGTGGCCTGTTTTGGTTTTTGCATTAACGTTAGAAGTCAAAATCAACCTTTTTCTTTTTAAGTCCACATTCTTTCTCTTAAATGGAAAATATTCCAATGGAGCTTGTTCACTGCAGATTTTAAACTGCAGAGAAAACTAACCTTCTGGGCATGGAGGCACACACCTGTAATCCCAGTTCTTGGGAGGCTGAACACAGATCACTTCAAGTCCAATCTACATAGTTAGAGCCTGTAGACTCTACTAAAATACAACAACAACAAAAAAATAATAATAATCTTAAATAAACAAAATGTTAAAGGCACGGAAGTAAGAGCCCTGTTTTGCACTTCCCTATCAGAGCGATGTAGCACAGAGGAAGCCACGGCGTGCAACAGCCTGGTACCTCTCTTCCCCACTCTGAGGCCCGCTCTGTGCTGCGCCCAGAGGGGTCGCTTGCTGTGTCTTAACGCTACTGACTACTGGCCTTGATAGAAAGGAACCCAATGAAAGCCGTTCAGTGCTGTCTGGGGTGACTCTGCAGCTCGTGTGTGTGTGTGTGTGTGTGTGTGTGTGTTGGGAAGAGTGATTTTCCTCTGAGACCATGCATCTCCCAATCTTCGTTAGAGATAATTAGTTTAGGGAATTTTGGAGGAAAATGCTACTCTATACAGAAGGCAGAAAAGGCAGGGCCTTGGCCCCACACCAGCCGGAGCCCAGCGAGGTCCCCTCTCAGCCCAGCGCTCGCTCCCTCCACATCCTCCCTCATGCCAGCCGGCAGCAAGCTCCTTTCCTCGGGCCAGTGCCTGGATGCCTGGGTTCCCCGTGTCTCCAGGGTGGTGTGACTGTGTGCCCACTTGCCCACCCAGAACCTTCTCTGTCCTGCTGCCCCTTCGCTCCTCTTCCTGAACAGACAGTGCTCCATTCTGAAGCTCTCTTCTGAAGAGATCCCCTGCAGGCTGGCTTTCTCCCGTCCTTGTCTACCCTGCAGTCCTCGCTCTTGGACTTCCGTGTGAGTCCCACAGAAGAGAACTGCGGACATGACACTCGGGAGGCTGCAGGCTCATCTGCTAAGTCAGCAACCTCCTGAGCCGCGCCTCTCAGCCTCCAGGGACGGTGTTCTGCAACGCCATAAGTAAATCGTGAGCTCTGGGGAAGCCACGAGCAGGGAAGCTCGTCCAGCCAGCAGTGCTCAGTCCCAGGGCCTCAGCAGCTCACTGCCCTGGGCCTGATCAAATTCGTAAGGCTGTGGCTTAATGCCGCTTGTTCTGTGGGGAGACTAGAGGAAGATTTCTGGGCTCACTGTGAAAATTCTCCCAAAATGAATTTAGCAAGTGGCGTACCTGCCAGACTCGAAAACCTTCAGAATGAAAACGCCAGCTATCATGTGCATTGCATGAGTGTTTGTTGAGTAATGAGCTCTCTTGTTTTGTGAATTCAAGACTGTTAATTTATTGTAATGACTTAGCAGAAGTCGCCCAGTCAGATAGATAGCAACGTTCTTGAGATGGGTCCTTGAGTGCCGAGAGCTGGAGCTCTGCACGGAGCTTCAGGGTCCAAGCACGCATGTCCCCTGGCACAAGAAGTGCTGTGGGTCTCCTCTGAGGCACCCCACTTTCTTCACCCTGGGATTTGATCGTTCTATCCCCTGGACATTCTAAGCTGTAAGTCCCTTTTCTGGTTCCTTATGAGCTAACTAGGTAAACGTTGGTATTGGAACAGTATGTGATGCAACCTTCAAAACTCTTGGGAAATTTTTATTATCTGGACAAAGACTCAGAAGTCACAGAAGGTTTTATTATTTGTTTTGGTTTGCATGACAGTGAAGACACGCTTAAGCACTAAATGGGACAACTCACAGTACTGCAATCAAATCGTGAACGTGAAGAAACTGTTCTGTCACTGGGTGTTAGTTGTCAAGCCCTGAGGTTCAAATCAGAATAAACATGTTCACATATCATTCAAAACAACATCACAGCACATGAGGAAGCAGCTGCCAGTTACCTGAAATCCAGGAGCTTAAGGGGAAGGCTTGAAGGCTGGGTGGCGAACAGGGCTGCATCAGTGTTGCGAAGAGAGAACCAAGCAGTGGACGAGCCTCTGACCACCAGAAGAACTTTGAAGCAGAAGGGAACATTCATGGGGAGAGGCCTAGCTGAATAACCTCTGGTTAATTGGAGGAAAGGGGAGGGGAGGGGAGGGGAGGGAGAGGGGAGGGGAGAGGAGGAGAGGGCAGGGGAGGAGAGGGCAGGGGAGGGCAGGGGAGGGAAGAGCTAGGATCTGTACTTCCCTCTGTGATGGATAAATGTGCACCCACCTGTACGCTCTCCATAAGGACAGCCCTGAGCTGATGAGCACAGAATGAGAGGGTCACGGTGCCTGAGGTCACCCCACACAGCCTCCCGTGGGACACACAGGACATCAGACCCAGCCCATCCACCAGGGGTCGTTTTCCCAGTGTGCTCAGCATGAGGCCACGCTGGCGAGTAACTGTACTTCTCATTCCCTGGATGAAATGGTGATGTTTTTGTCTCTTCAGCTAGCATGGCGGACACCTAACTGCCTTCTTCACTTGATAGCCAAGAAGGCTCTTTTGTTCACAGCTTCATGCAGCAAATCAGAAAACACAAGCTGCGTCCTCAATTTCAAAGCACATTTAGTGTTTTATGTGCAGGTTTAGCCTGATGACTGCACTGCCTGTCTCTGTTGCTGCAGTCCCGAGAGCCGGATCATCTTGGAGGAACCAACACCACGGAAGGAAGCAGGTCCTTCGCGCTGGTGGTGGCTCAGGGACTTTATCCATCTTTCTGTCTCAGCATCTCCATCCATAATGTAGAATCAGCAGCTGACTTCCCAGATGATTTGAAAACAGAGTAAGGTAAAGAATATCAGCTGGTTTGCAATAGTGCCTGCTTCATAAGAGATGCGTAATATTAGTCACATGAACGGTAGATGATAAGGCATTCATACCTTTTATGTTTCAAGATGTTGAAAGGTAGAAATTGATGAAAACTAATAGAAAAATACACTTACCCTTCCATTCAGAATTCACAGCTTTCCCTTTATGATTGTAATTTCTTCCAGCTATTTTTAAATAAATAACACATTATAAATCCAAGTCTTCAGTCCAATTTCCTCAGAAGAGGCATCCATGGTCATCATTTTGGTATTATTGGTATGTACCTGTATGTTGTTTGGTAATCTTTTCTTTTTACTTTATTTACTTATGTTATGGCTGGCCAGCCTGCCCTGGGGGTGGGGCTGGCATAGCATGTCGTGCTGGGGATCGAACCGTGGTCCCTGCAGTTGCCTAAGCTTCCTAAGCAGGCACTTCAGACCGCTAAGCTATCTCGCTGGCCCCTGTTTGCTGATCTGATGTTCTGTCATATTTCTTAATTTCCATCTCACAAGAGGTGCAGGAGGAGCCCTTATTAGCAACACTGGCTTGATTGTGACTGTTGGCCCTCAGCAGCCAAATCAAAGGGTTGCACCCAGACATGTCCACACTGTCACAGCTCTCTCGCCACTGTGGAAACCCACAGTCCTGGCTTTGACACGCCTCACACTCTCAGCAAGTATCAAAGTTTTACATCTAGAGTCTGTTGTTGGAAGCACATGCCGCAAGACTTAATGTTGGCAAAGGATTTTTTTTTTTTTTTTGGCAGTGACTTGAACCTTATTCTGTGCCCCAGTGCACCTAAGAGAGGCACGTTCTTTTTTAATGAGAACATTCCTTTTTAATGAGAGGGAGAACCTTTACTTTTTACTAACTTCCTAGGAAAATATTCAACATTATTAACCAGTGTGACTCTGCTTGAGCTGACTTACATTATACAGGGCAGTCGCCCTGCGATATAAGGCCATCTGCAAGCAGCTGACGGCACAGGCGGCACAAGCTGATGTAGGTCTATGTGGCCGAGATAGATAAACAATCAGTGTAGCATCCTCGAATGTGAAGTTTTCTTATAATAATGAAATGTGATCAAAGGAAGGGAAGGCTCTGAATAAGTGCTGACCATTCTTCTCGTTAGGACTGGCTTTATCCTGTCATCTTTAGCCTTGCAGAAAAGCAGTCTCAACATCAGAAAAGTCACTCAGTCCCAGGACTAAAAGGTACTTCACACATAGAAAACAACTTCACGGAGACTTCGGAAAGTGAGCAGAATAGCCACTGAGGCCGTGGCGTCAACTCTATGTCATCATCCTGCCTGACAAAGGTCGTGCTCCACAGCAGAAAAGATGGGCTCCGGGGCTCAGATAGAGTTAGTGGCAATGTAGTTGTCTTGGTAAAGTTCTGCCTGGTGACTTCAACCCTCTAAGGTGTGGACAATCTCTAGCTTTCCCAGGACTGATGAGACATTATTCGTAATGAGATATTAACCAACAGGAAGTTGGGTTCTCTGATCAATTGATAAAAACCACTTTTCCCTTCCAGGGCCTGTGGATGACTCAGAGAAGTTGACAATTCCTCATTAAAGGAAAAAGTTGAAAATTTTGACTGTTTGTTTTGTAGTAAAATAATCGTCTTTTGAAAATGACATTTTGTATCCTGCACAATGGGAAAGTGATTAAAATGTTAGTGGAGCACCAGAGCAGGGGCCCAGATGGTGCTCTGCAGACTGCATGGTGATTTAACAAGGACCTCACCTGTTAAAATTTTAGGTTAAGCGTGCAGGATTTCCAAGGAAGTTTCCATCCTAGATCTCACCGTGTTCATTTTACAGCTGTCCTGCATCTCTGAGTTCTTAGGAACTCATCTCTCTCCCAACAGGCAACAAGTGGTTGCAGGTGATGGGCAAGTACAACGCGAGTTCTTTTGAAGGCTTCATCCTGGTGGGCTTCTCCGACCACCCCCACCTGGAGCGGATCCTCTTCGTCGTGGTCCTCGCCTTCTACCTTCTCACTCTGCTTGGGAACATGACCATCATCCTGCTCTCAGCCCTGGACCCCCGGCTCCACACGCCCATGTACTTCTTCCTGGCCAACCTCTCCTTCCTGGACATGTGCTTCACCACAGGCTCCATCCCGCAGATGCTGTACAACCTGTGGGGCCCGGACAAGAGCATCAGCTACGTAGGCTGCGCCATCCAGCTGTACTTCGTCCTAGCCCTGGGAGGGGTGGAGTGCGTCCTCCTGGCCGTCATGGCCTATGACCGCTACGCGGCTGTCTGCAGACCTCTGCACTACACGGTCATCATGTACCCGCGGCTCTGTGGGCAGCTGGCTTCCGTGGCATGGCTGAGCGGCTTTGGCAACTCTCTCATCATGACACCCCAGACACTGGTGCTGCCCCGCTGTGGGCAGAGGAGGGTGGAACACTTCCTCTGTGAGATGCCGGCGCTCATTGGCATGGCCTGTATAGACACGATGGCCCTGGAGGCGCTGGCCTTTGCCCTGGCGATCTTCATCATCCTGGTACCACTCATGCTCATCCTCGTGTCCTACGGCTACATCGCGAGAGCAGTGCTGCAAATCAGGTCGGCCGCAGGGCGGAGGAAGGCCTTCAACACCTGCAGCTCCCACCTGATGGTGGTGTCGCTCTTCTACGGCACCATCATTTACATGTACCTCCAGCCCGCAAACACCTACTCGCAGGACCAGGGCAAGTTCCTCACCCTTTTCTACACCATTGTCACCCCCAGCGTGAACCCCCTCATCTACACGCTGAGAAATAAAGATGTTAAAGAGGCCATGAAGAAGGTGTCAGGAAAGGGAAAGCAGGACGGTAAGGAATGACCAGCGCCTTTGTGTGTGTTTCACTTCAGTAAATACAGGAACAGTGCAGGCTGAAGAGACACTTGACATGAGTGGCCAGCCAGGGCTTCAGCCAGGAGGAGAAACACAGCATTCCACCTGAGCCCTCAGTCGAAGCATCTCCTCACTTTCCTCTAAGTCAAGCATTCCCACCAAGAGGGCACTGATCAGGACGACCCAAGGATCCATGCTTGCAAAGTGCCAGCCATGAACGTGCACACCAGGATTCTTTGTTCGTGTGCCACTTTCTGTCCAATGATTTATACTCAGTAGGTCTTCAACAAACAGTAAAAGATATCTTAGAAACAGTACAGAGAAACATTTTTCTAGAAAATTCGGATGTGCTTTTTATCGTGCCAAATGTCTGAAAGAGAGCCAGAACAAGTTGCTCTACTAGTGAGCTTTCACACCTCCAGTGTCATGGATTCATGGACCCGACATATTTGAGTCATTGACACAACTGAACTCAAGGTCAGCTCTATTTGACCATCTGAGGCAATAGAGAATAAAGAAGAAAAGATAGAAAGCAAGATGGTGAGGCATTTGCTCGATGTAAAAGCAAGCCTATCTTGTGAGCACTTGCTGACAAGAGCAGGTTGGAGGGTCTTCTTGAACTGCTTGATGACTACTTGATCTCTACTTTTCCTACATGCTATCAGGATAAGCTGAATAAGGAACAAAGCGACCGGCTGGGCTGCTGAACGCTTCATGGTTGGTCACTGCCTGGACACTGCCTACTCCGTCTTCCCTCTTGCCCTGGACACAGCAGTGCCTCTCTAGGGATTCTGGAGACTGACTGGAGTAAACAGATGCTCACCTCAGAGGCAGCCTTGCTCCTGCACACGGGACATAGCCCTTGGGTGAAGCCCGTATCAGAGCTCAGGAAACCCCATGCCCTGTTACAAAGCCTGCAAGCCAGAAAGGCCACACTATGTGGGCACAGCATCAGTGGCAACAGTGAGGGCTACACTAAGAGTGGGGTTAGTCTGAGTGGAGTAAGTGGGTGCCACTAAGAGTGGAATTCGAACCCTCAAGAAAGCCCACTGTAGACCACAAACACAATAAATAGGAGCCACGGCTCATAAATTTTCCTCACACCATGCAGTCTTCCATCAGAATGTGCATGTAGGGTAGAGGAGATTTCATGTGGACTGCGTAGAGCCCAGGAGAACGGGGTTGGTGTAGTTTTGATTATGAAGGACACCCTGCTATTCTGATAGGAAAGCAGAAAGCTTAGAATATGTTGGTCCTCTCTCCTTTACTACAAAGTAAAACGTGTTGTTAGCCGTGGTGACTTTTTTTTTTAAAGATTCATCAAATGCCACCAATGTTCAGAATCCAGCGACCTGTGCAGCTCAGCACTCCTCTTCTACTAAGACACAACTTACAGTGTGTGCTCTATTGGCATAAAGAGAAGCTGTTCATTTCTGAATCTGTCAGAATCATCCTCCAGAAAACAGTGTCGCCAGAAATTTCATCACATTCTGTATTTGACTGTGCATGGCTTTCAAGTTAGTATCTTAGTGTAGGGGCAGGGAATCAAGAGACAGGGTGTTAGCCTATCTCTTAAACAATTCCTAACTTTTAAATATTTGACTTCTGTTCTGCACAGTTTTCATTTCACTACGTTCTTCCAGTGCCCCTAAGAGATACTTTCACAGAGCAGGGGATAACCAACGCTGGGTCTCGAGAGGAAACCGGCTCAGCGCAGCACCAGGCTGGCTTGTTTAGGCATAGAGCAGGATGAGCCGAATGTGCCCGGAGCGTTCTGCCCCCTGGCGGACATCACAGAATACCGATCATAAATAAATAAATAAATAAATAAATAAATAAACAAACAAACAAACCAGAAACAATAGCTTTCTCCTATGGAGCATGCTTCTTTCACCGAGCCGCTGGGTATCTGCCTCAGAGATGGAGATCTGGGCAGAACAGCGCCCTCCAGCATGGGTCCCTAGACTTCTCCAAGAGAAACAGACACTGCCTGTAACTTCTGTGTGTGTGTGTTTAGCGCAACTGTGCCAGGGAGTGAAGAGCCACGAGGGGATGGCTCAGTAAGTGCTACTGATCAGACTGTCCGTCACATTCCTCCTTGTCTCAGTAGGTGACAGGGGACCCGGAGCTCGGTTTCCACCTATTCTGCCTTTGTTCACGCTTCACCTCCTCACCCGCTCAACCAGCAAATACATATTGGGTACCTACTCTTTGCCAGCCAAAATACTAGGACATGGGACAAAACAAATATACAAAAATACACAGGGGAACAACCGTCACCGCACTGTACTTTGGCGGAGAGGAAAAGTCTGGCAGAGAAAGACCTGTGGGCGACGCCCAGGTGAGCGTTAGGGAGCAGGTGCTGGGAAACGCAGGCGCCGAGCGCGGAAAGGGCGGCTTCTTCCCGGAAAGGGAGGATCTGAACCGAGAGGCGCACGCAGTCGTGCAGAGCTGGGTGCAGGGCGGCCGCAGGAAAGGACGGCAGGGCGGAGGACGCAGGTCCGGACCCGCAGACCAGCCCCGCCGCCCGCCTCCCGCGCTGGGTTTGCACGACTCGCAGCCGCGCTGAGCAGGGAGATGAGACCAGGGCGAGGTTTGCACCCCGAACCGGAAAGAAGATCCGGCGGTACCAGGTGGACGCAGAGGGAGAGCCGTGACTTAGGGGAGAAGGAAAGCTCGGTGCGGGGAGCGAGGCGCTGCAGGTGCGAGGCAGAGCGCAGAACGCGCGCTGCTGAGGGCGCCGGAAGGAGGCCCGGCCCTGGGCGCAGCTGAGGAAGGAGGCTGCGGCAGGCAGGCAGGCAGGCAGGGGCGCTGGGCGGGGAGGCCAGAGAGCGGCTCCACCCAGGGAGCTTTCGGAAGCGGGTGAGTGAGGCCCAGGCACAGAACTAAGCAGAAGGAGCCAGGCTCCCCAAACTCCGCTGCTGGGAACGCAAAGCCCTCCAAAGGAAAGTGGGACGGTCCATCTAAACCACGATGTGCGCTTCTTCCCGTGCATTCGCCCCACGTCTGGAGCTCGCCCTGAGGACGTGCACCCTCCGCTGCAGCATTTCTCACCATTTTGAAACACTGACAGCAACCTCGCTGTCTGCACGCAGTACAGCGGTTGTATAAACGTGGGGCCGTTGCGCAGCTGTGGAGAGTGGCCGGAGAACTTTATGAAGCAGTAGGCAGAGACTGCTGGGACAGACTGCTAAGTCTAAAAGTCTGAGCATGCAGGATTCTTATAACTTCTTGGTGGGCCAAGGATTGTTTTCCTACTATTACTCCAAAATTCTGCTTTCCACTACTGCAATAAAATCAGCATGGTTCTGGCATAGACAGACTTGAGGATCAATTAGAAATGCAGACCCAACTGCAAGCACGCCCAGCCACCTATCTTTTATAAAGGGGCCAAGCATGTTCACTAGAAGAAAGACAGCCTCAGGGGGCTGGGAAGATAGCTCCGAGGCACAAGTGCCTGCTGGGCAAGTGCAACGTCGTGAGTTTGAACCCTGCCCCCCCCCCCAAAAAAAAAAAAAAACTTCT
>PVJA010027415.1:0-28619 GCA_004027025.1 Myocastor coypus
AGAGAGAGAGGGAGAGGGAGAGGGAGAGGGAGAGGGAGAGAGGAGTCTTTTATAAACTGAAGAAAAGACAAAGTAGTCAAAAAATTCTCTGAACAGATTCTTTCACTTTTACGGTGTTTATTGTGCCTTTCAGATTTTATTTACTCATCCAGGTTCATACAGTAGCAAGACAATATGATGTTTGCACATGTGTGTTTCACTTATTTCACTTGTCAATACAGTCTCTAGTTGCATCCATTTACATATAAAAGCCTCAAATTTATCTTTTTTTTTTTTTTTTAAGCTGAATGATACTCTATTGTGTAAAAATGCATCTTTTAAATTCATTCTTCTGTCGATGAGCATTTGGGTTGTTTCCAAGATTTAGCCATGGCAAATTCCTATAAACATAGGTGCACATATATCACTGCGCTATGATGTTTTCAGTTTGGAAAGATACACAGGAGGGGAATAGCTGGTTTGAATGGGATTTCAAATCCTAGCTTTTTGAGAAGTCTTCTCACTTAATTCCAGAGTGATTTACCAGTCTACATTCCCATGAATGGTAGAGAACTATTTTTTCCTCCACAGCCCCTCCAGATAAAGCCACTGTAGATAAAAGTTCTTTGTCTGAGGGAAGGTTGGATATAATGTTTTTTCTGATCTATAGTTTTTCTTTTTACTCTGTTGATTTCTTTTGATCTCCAGAAACTGTTTTAAAAGATGAGAACTCAGTTGTTGATTATCTGAATTATTTCCCATTCAGTTTGGTTTTTATTCATGAACTCTCTACCTATCCCCATGTCCTAATTTTTCTTCCGGAAAATTTACTGTTTCTGTTTCAATATTTAAATCCTTGATCCATTTTGACTATAGTTTAGTGTATGGTGATAGATGTGGGTCCATGGCCTTCAGCATGTGGAAAGCCAGTTTTTTTCAAACTGTTTAAGAGATTATCATCTTCCAGTGAGCATGTTTGCATGTTGGACCCCTTTGTCAAAGATTAGGTGGATGAGTATGTTTGGAGTTGTGCCTACATCTTATAATCTGGTCATCAGGCCTGGTTTTTTAAAATTATTTTCAAATAACATACTGATTTTATTACAGTATTTTTATAGTATAATTTCAAGACAGGAATTGTGATGCCTCCTACCTTTCCTTTGTTTGCCAGGATGATTTTTGCTATACTAGGTCTCTTCTGGTTCCAGATGAGTTTTGGAAATGTTTTCTCTAGATATATGAGGTATACTAATGGTATTTTAGTCAGGATTGTATTGAATCTGCATAATAATTTTGAGAGTATGGCCATTTTCACAATGTTTGCTCTTCCTATCCAGGAACAAAGAGTACCTTTCCATTTTCTCTTTCCTGCTTGCTTGCTTGCTTGCTTTTTATTTTTTCCTGCATGACTGGGGTTCAAATTCATGACCTTGAACTTGCCAGGCAGGCACTTGTGCCACAAAGCTATCTCCCCAGCCCGATTTTCTGAAATCCTCTTTGATATCTTTTCTCAAAGTACTATAATTTTCACAATATAAATATTTTACTTCCTTTATCAGATTGATTCCTAAGTCTTTCAATTTGCTCTTTTTTTTAATGCTTTTCTGAAAGATGTGGTTTCCCTAATTTCTCTTTTTGTATGTTCCTTTTTTGTATGTAGAAATGCTATTGTTATGTGTGTGTTAACTTTGTGTTTATCTATCCTACTGAATTTGTTTACTAAATGTGCATGTCTCTTAGTGGAGTTTTTGGGCCTTCTATGTACAATAATGCCATCTGCAAATAATGATAATTTCACTTCTCCTTTCTAATCATTATTCCTTTTATTTTTCTTTCTTGTCTAATTCTTCTGGCTAATATTTCTAAAACTATATTGAGTTAGAGTGGTGACAGTGGACATATTTGCCTTGTTCCTGTTTTTAAAGTGAAGGCTTTCAGTTTTTCTTCCTTTAGTATGATGCTGGCTGTTGGTTTGCCATAGATGATTTTTATTAGATTGAGGTAAAGACCATATAGTCTGATTTTCTGTAGGGTTTTTATCATGCATAGGTATTAGACTTTCTGGAAAGTTTTTTCTGAATCTTTTGAGATAATCATGTGATTTCATCTTTGGCTCTGTTAACATGGTATACTACTATTATGGATTTGCGACTATTGGACCATGCCTGCATTTCTGGAATGAGACTTAACTGATCCTGGTGAATAGTTTCCTTGATGATTCACTGCATTGTGTTTGCTAGTATTTTACCATCTATGTTCATGAGGAAGATTGGCCTGTAGTTCTCTTCTTTGCTTGGACATTTCTTTAGTTTTGGTATCAGTATAATACTTGCCTCTAGGAATGAGCTTGGAAGAATTGCTTCTTTTTCAATTTAATTGCAGAGTTTGCAAAAAAAAAAAGCATTAAATCTTCTCTAAATTTCTTGTAGAATTCAGCTTTCAAGCATTAGGACCTGAGTTTTTCTTTGTTGGTTGGATTTTCATTACATTTCCAATTGCACTAACTAAAATTGCATTACTCAGAATTTTTATATTTTCTTTATTCAGGTTTGTTAATTCATATGTGTCTAGGAATTAGTCTAATTCTTCTGTGTTTTCCATCCTGTGAGATTAAAGATTTTGGAAGTAGATATGGATGATCTACTGAATTTCCTTTTTCTTTTTATCTATTTAGTACGAGGTCTATAGGGTCTCACTATACAGATCAGACTTGTAGTGATCCTTCCTGTTTTTCAGCCTCCCAAGTGCTGGGATTACAAGTAGGCACCACCATACCCAGTCTTATTCACCATCTCAGAATGCCCCAAGGACAAGGCTGGCAGAGCAGGCCAGGGATCAAACTCCTGACCCCGCCAATTGTCTAAGCAAGTGTTTTAAACCACTGAGTTATGCGGTTGACCCTTCTACTGAATTTCTATAGGTCTGTAGTGATTTCACCCTTCCTATTTCTTCTTGTATGAATTTGGACTTTTTCTCTCCTTTTTTAATAAGATTGACTAAGGTTTTATCAATTTTTTTATTCCTTCAAAGAGTCAACTCTTGGATTCATTAATTCTTTGTATCGTTTCCTTAGCTTCCATTGCATTAGTTTCTCCTCTGATGTTTATAATTTCCTGCCTTCCTTGATTGGGCTTGACTTGCTCTTCTTTTTCTAGGAGCTTGCGGTTCAGCATAAGATTATTTAGGCTCATTCTGTTTTCCTGATGTGAGAATTTATCACTACAAATTTCCCTCATAAAACAGCTTTCATTGCAGCCCACAGGCTCTAGTAACTTGTATCTGAATTTTAGTGTCTGTGCATATTGTTTAATTTCTTCTTTAATTTCATCTGTGACCCACTGATCATTCAGGAGGGTGTTATTTCATTTCCATGTGTTTACAGAGTTTTTGCTGTTTCTGTAGGAGTCCTTTCTAGGTCCTCATTTTGATCTGAGAAGTCAGTATTTGTAATCCCAAAGTTCAGTTACTGGAATCTCACAAAGGTAATTCCAATTTACCACTTCTCATGCATGGTGGAAATAAAGACACTAAAACATATTTATAACTACTGGGGAGTCAAGGGGCTCTAAGTCCAGCCACAAAGAAAGTTCTCTATCACGCCTGTAATCTCAGCACTCAGGAGGTTGAGGCAGGAGGATCGGTGTGAGTTCGAGACCAGCCTGGGCTACAAAAGTGAGCTCAAGGCCAGCCTCAACTGCATAGCGAGACCCTGTCTCAAAAAGACAAAAAAAAAAAAAAAAAAGAAAGTTCTCTGGAACAAAGAGAGGGATCCAAGGCCTCACCCGGCTTTATTCAGTGGAGGAGTGGCTTGAGGAGGAATGACTGAGAATTGTGGGAGGTAAGTAAATACTGTGAGCTGAGCTAGGTGGGAGTCCTACATTTACCTGTGCCTCCTGCAGAGGAGATGCAGAGAGAGTGATCTGCATAAGGCTATTTAGATAGCATCTAATGTTTTGAGTAGTCTGGTGCTTCAGCTTTCATGTAGTCTTTCAAGTCCCAGGAAGTCATAGCCTCTGTCTCAAGGCTCCTTCCCAGCTGGCATCACAGAGCATTAGCTCTTCGACCTGTCTGGACCCGGCTCACATTAAGGAGCAGCAGGTGTAGATTACCAGGGAGACCTGCATACCACCTTGAATGACTATCACCAACATCTCAGCCAGACCAATATACATTGCTTAAGGCCAACTGAGAGGATAAACAAAAGTCCTAGCCAGCTCTTACATATCAATGCAAGGAAACAGGGCCAGACTAAGTCAAAATAAACAGTTGCTCTTCCCTTCAAGGAGAGCTGGTTAGGCAGTCCTCCACAGTTTCTTTTGTAAATAATTTCCATATTCATTGTGCTATGGTCAGATAATTGCATAGGATAATTTCAATTCCTTTGCATTTACTGAAACATGCTCTATGTGTTAATATATGGCCTTTTTTTTTTTTTTTTTTTGTCTTTTTGAGACAGGGTCTCGCTATGCAGTTGAGGCTGGCCTTGAGCTCACTTTTGTAGCCCAGGCTGGTCTCGAACTTGCACCGATCCTCCTGCCTCAGCCTCCTAAGTGCTGGGATTACAGGCGTGCGCCACCACGCCCGGCTTATATGGCCTATTTTGGAGAATAGACCATATATGTCTATTCTACAAGGTCCCATGTGTATCTGACAAGAATGTGTATTCTGACATTGTTGGGGGGGGACACTGTAAATGTCTATTAAGTCCATTTCTTCACAAGTCTGGTTTAGTTCTGTTATGTCTTTGCTGGATTTTTGCCTAGTTCATCTACCTCTTTATAGCACTCAGTTGTTAAAGTCCCCCATTGCAATTGTGTTATTGCTCATTTGATCTTTCATGTCTGTTAAAATTTCTCTTTTATAGTTGGGTGATCCTACACTGGGCGGGTACATACTTATGAGTGTTATATCTTCCTCTCACAGTGTTGTCCTAACAAGTATGTATTGACTTTATGCTTTTAAATAATTGTTTGTTTGAAGTTCACATTGTCAACAACCATACTAACTCCTCCTGCTTTTTTCTGGGTTCTTGTCACGTGGAATATTGTTTTTCTACCTTTGACTTTCAGTGTATGAATTTCTTTTTGAGTTAAATATGTTCCTTGGATACAGCATGTTGTTAGATTTTGTTTCTTGATCCACTCTGCCAATCTGCTTCATTTGATTACCTAGTCAAACCATTTACATTGAATATATGTGTGTGTGTGTGTGTGTCTGTGTACCGATATATAGATATATAGATATGTATAGATATATTTGTCATTTTGCTATAAGTTCCCTACTTTTCCCCTCCATTTGGTTGTTTATTCTGCTTGATGGTTCCTTCCTGTTGCTATTACTGAAGTTATGGTCATTTTTAGCTCTTTCTAGAATATCTGCCAGTGCTCTTTGTAGTGTTGGTTTAATGACCATAAATTTCTTCATTTGTTCTACATCATGGAAGTGTCTTTTTTTTTTTTTTTTTTTTTTTTTTTTTTTTTTTTTTTTTTTTTTTTTTTTTTTTTTTTTTTTTTTTTTTTTTTTTTTTTTTTTTTGTCTTTTTGAGACAGGGTCTCGCTGTACAATTCAGGCTGGCCTTGAGCTCAGTTTTGTAGCCAGGCTGGTCTCGAACTCCCACCGATCCTCCTGCCTCAGCCTCCCAAGTGCTGGGATTACAGGCAAGCGCCACCACGCCCGGCTGGAAGTGTCTTATCACTCCATTAATTTTGAAAGATAATGTTGCAGGGTTCGTCAATCTGAGTTGGGAATTGTTTTCTTTCAGAACATGAAATGCTGCTCTCCAAGCTCTTCTTGTTTTATGTTGGCAAATCTGTCTTGATTCTGATGGGCTTTCCATTATAGATGACTGGGTTCTTTCCTCTAATAGCTTTTATTTTTTAATTTTATTTATTTATTTATTTATTTGTTTGCTTGTTTGTTTGCAGGACCAGGGTTCAAATGCATGACCTTGCACGTGCCATGCAGGCACCTGTGCCGCGGAGCTATATCCCCAGCCCCTCTAATGGCTTTTAATTGTCTATTGTTTTGCTGAATTTCTGGGTCTTGATTATTTTGTCTAAATGTAGATTTATTTTGATTATGGATAATTGGAGTTTTATATAATTTACTTAACTGTATGTCATATTCTTTTCCCATACTTGGAAAATTTTTGCTGCTACTTCTACAAATAGTCTTTTAATATCATTTTTGTTGACTATTGTGGTTTCATTGGTATCTATTAATCTTATATTATTTGTCTTTGCGTCATAGCAGCCGAATTGTTATTTCCTGGCTCCTTGTTATGGTTCATTGATCTTTCCTTTCACATTCATTAGCTGCAATTCTGTCTGAAAGTCTGTCTTCAGTTTCATTCAAGTGATTTTGCCAGCTTTCACCAGGATTCCTAATTTCCTGGATATCTCGCTGAATCTGTTTCAGTCATTCTAATTCTTTCCTATATTGTTCCATCAACATTTCCATTATTTTTCTCTTCTCCTCTATTTTTTATCTGTCTTCTTTAGATGTGCTGAACAATTCTTTCATGGTGATTGTCGTTTCTTTTTTCCCTGAGAGACGTTTGTGATCTGATTTCTTTTATAGCCAGATGCAGCTATTTCTTTCACTTGCTATCATTTGTAACATTTCAGGTGTGCGACTTCCAAGTTCTTCTATGTCTTTATCTCCTGGACTTGTTCTGGGTGGTCTGGAAGTGCTTTTGGCTTTTGCTCCTTCATTTTGACATTTTTGAAGCTCCCAGTGTTCACCTTGACTCAGCAATGATGGGGCGGGAGGGCCGCATGTTCCTGTGAGTGCTTTTCCAGACAAGCGGAAGAGTTTAAAAAAAAAAAAAAAAAAACAGAAAAGGCAAGACAAGCTTCTTAATGAATGTGTGGAGGAGTGTAAAAGGCAAGCCAGGGGAAGAAAGGGATACAGAGATGAGGAAGCTTAACCTACCTGAAACAGTGAGATCTGGCATGGCAGAAGTGTTGTAGGAACCAAGGTAGGAGGAACCAGCGTTACCAAGTGTCTCAGCCAAGGTGGGAGAAGAAGGCTTATGACCCTAAAGGAGAGGGGACTTACCCTCCAAGTTTTGAGGATAAGGGATAATGAGGTCAGCGTTTGCCCAATAAGTTTCTGTAAAGACAACAAGGCATAATATTTAATATGCCCAGCAGCAGTCAGACAGAGAGTAAAAAAGACTGTCTGTGGAAAGCACAGAAAGTAGGCTTGACAAAGGAAGGTTTTGGCAAGGAAAATTTGTCGAAATTCTCTGCGCAAATGCATGAGTGTTATCAGATGTCCTGGAGCTGGGAGGATAAGGAGCTCTGCCTTATCTCTTTTTTACAGTGTTCTGCCTTGTGTTTGCCAACAGCTACGGTGCTGACCGGTAGTGTTTCTTTGTTGTTGTTTTTGTTTCTGTTTTCTGAGAACAACGTGGCTTCTGAAAAACAGATTGGGTGCCAGAAGAGTCATGCCTGAGCTGAGCATGACGCAAAACAACCCACAGATCACACGCAGCGTCTCTGGCCTCCACAGCCAAAGCAGTACCAGCTTCTGGAGAACCTTTACAACTAATGTGTGTGGTAAATTAAGGACCAGGTGGGAGAGCACAGTGTACCAGACAAGAGGCTGTGAGGTGGGGTGGAAGCCAAAAAGGAGGAGCCCTTCTCAGCCTCCAGGATTACCTCGGGCTGGGACTCGTACTGGTAAAGGTCACATTCTCATGGCCCTCTGCACATACAAAGAACAACAAGCATTAATGATAATGGTCAGAACAATGGTCCTAAAAAGGGTCAATCCAAAATCTGCCTCCTGATTCCACAGGTACCATGATCTGCTCCTTTCCGCCCCACTCATGGCCTCAGTTTCCCCATCTGTTCAACTGAGGTGATGGTGTTAACAAGAACAGCAGCAACCCAGGTCACAAATTTGGGTTCCAGGATTCATGCTTCAGTTCCAATTGTTGTGTTTGCCTAACCCTCCATAAGCCTCAGTTTTCCATAGAATGGGAATGTGGGACACAGTACATGTAGAGAACAAGACTTCCTTCCCAACCCAGAGGGCAAGAAGACAAAAGAGATGGCAGGCAGCCTTCCAGTTGTAATTGCAAAGGGAACACAGTATCCAATTTCATCCTTATCACTCACTGTTCCAACTTCATAGATTCCTCACCCACTGGGTTCCAGGCTCAGTGCTGAGTGTCAGGGATGAATCAGTGTATACAGCCCAGCCTGTTTCTTGCAAACATATTCAGTCAGTTTTGTGGGGTGTTATGGTTTGTGTCTAGTTGTTCCTTCAAAGCTTTAGGCACTCATGGGACAGACTTCCAGACTTGGATTAACCCAGGATCCACTGGGATTATGGATATGAGTGCTGCTGGAATTACAGGTGTCAGTACTACATCCAGGCTGGAGTATATAGCCTGAGTGCAACTTAAGTCAGACAGACTCACTTTCTATAGCCATTGTTGCTGTTACTCTTGCCTTGTGCTCTTGCTGTTTTGCTGCCTTCTGCTGCCATGAACTGCTGTGCTCTGCTATGTCCCAGTCTGCCTTGGAGCCATCTGAGTATGGACTGAAACCTCCAGTAACTGTGAGCTAAATAAACCTTTTCTTCCTTCATTTTGAATGTCAGGTACTTGTCTACACAATGAGAGAAGAGTAGCAGAAACATGGGGCTAAAAGAAAAAGAGGAAATGTTTCTTTGTTGAGGGCCTACTATGTGCCAGATGATCTGCTAGCAGTGTTCCTGAAGATTCTGGAAAGAAATCACTCATGGAAACATACAGAGGTGAGACCTAGAATAGCAAGTGCAATCCTGTGTAACCAAGGAAAGGTAGGAGGCATCACAATCCCTGACTTTAAAATGTACTACAAATTTATTGTAATAAAATCAGCATGGTACTGGAAAAAAAAAAAAAAAAAAAAGGAAGATCAGTGGAACAGATTAGAAGATGCAGACACAAGTACAAACACACTCAGCCATCTTATCTTTGACAAAGGGGCCAAACATGCTCAATGGCAGAAAGATAGCCTCTTTAATAAATGGTTCTGAAAAATCTGGCTTAAGATATACCCATGCCTATCATGCACTGAACTACAATTACAGTAGTAATCAAATATTTAAATATTAAAACTGAAACATTAAATCTGAGGAGGAAGTAGGTAGAAATCTGAAGGATACAGAGGTAGGTAGAAAACTCATGAACAAAAATCAAACTATATGGGAAGTACTTCAAAGAATTAACAATTGGAATCTGATCTTTTTTGGAGAGGTGGGGACCGAGGTTCAAACTCATGAACTTGCACTTGCCAGGCAGGCACTTGTGCCATGGAGCTATCTCCCCAGCCCTTGAAGAATCTGATTTGAAAAGTTTCTTCACATCAAAGATATCACCAACAGAGTAAAATGAATATCCATGAATTGGGAAAAAAAAAAAAAAAAAACAAAACTATAGCAGACTGTCCTTTGGACAAAGGACTCCTAGCTAGAACATAATCAGAATTTTTAGAACTCAGATGCTCAAGTTCAAAGGCCCAATCCAAAAATAGGCATCTTAGATGAATATACACTTTTCAGATGAAGTACAGTTGGCAAGTAAATACATGAAAATACGTTCAACATCATTAGTCATTTGAGAAATGCAAATTAAAATAATACTGAGATTCCATCTCACCCCAGAAAGAATAGCTATCATCAAGGAGTCACCCAATAACAAATGCAGAAGCTGGAAATCAGTATGAAGATTCCCCAAAGAGCTAGGATTGGAGGTTACATTTGAGTCAAGGTATTTTTCCAAAAGAACTTAAATCAACATACCCCAGCAATATATGTGCATCTATGTTTATAGCAGCACAATTTGTCATAACTAAATCTTGGAAACAACCCAAATGTCCATCAACTGAGAGATGGATTAAAAAGATATGGTACTTTTACATGAGGAAATATTATTCAGCTATAAAAAAAGATAAATTTAAGGATGTTGTAGATAAGCTTATGTAACTAGAGACTATACTGGTAAGTGAAATAAATCAGATCCACATGTGCAAACATTGTATTGTCTCACTGGTGTGAGAACCTGAAAGAGTAAAGAAAATTAGAAAGTTACAATAGATACTGTGAAAGAGAAAGAGTTAGTTCAGTGGGAAGAGAAACATGGGAGGAGGAAAAGGACAAATGAAAGAAGAGGAAAAGATATACTTAGGTATACATACAGGATAGTCTGGACAATTGTAATGCTGATTTCTGTTGGTCTTTTGAAAGGAACAGTTAATGCTTTTTTTTTCTTTTTATTCTAACTATTCTTTTTAATTTTGAATTTCATATAACTTTTTTGTTATTGATTTTTTATGTTATGTTATTGCTTTTTTTTTTAACCAATCTCGCATGTTTACATTGGGTAACATAAACAACTAATTTGAAGATAGCATCATGTAGTACAGCAACTACTACTTTGTTTAGTGAAATTTAAAAAAAATTAAAGAATACCAAATAGTTATAGAATTTTATCATTTGTAATGTTATTTTTTCTAGTACCATTTTGTATTCTTTAAAAAAAAAATAGGAATTTTTGTTTTGTCTCAATATTTTTTTTTTATTTTGACCTATTTTTCTCTTTCCTGCCTCTGTATTTTTGAAGACTCAATGTTTTTGTCCCTCATTTTTTTTTCTTTTCAGAGAGTTTTTTTCTCTTTTCCCCTTTCAACTTTTCTTTCCTCTGTTTTATCACTCTTTTATTTCCTATAATTTGTTCTTTGTTTTCATTTTTTCTTCTTTTTTTTCCTGTAACTTTTTTCTAATACTATTAACGCCCCTTTACTCATCAATAGAATTCTCTATCCCCCTTTTTCTCCTCTGTAATATGACGTTGATTATTTCTTTCAAATTTTAGTTTCCTCATTCCTCAAATGTCCCTACTTCTACTATTATAACTGTTAAGCTTTATGGATTGCTAGATGGCTAGTGAACTTTATGCCATTCTTGTTGAATGCAGTTCCATTGCTAGTGCTGCTGAAGTTGTTCATCTAGTAGAGATTTACTATAGTTAAATAGTAAGTCAATATTTGGTTTGTCTTGGTGTTTATACTATAATCATAGCTTTCTAATCTACGGTTAGGGGTGGTACACTATGATCCTTATGTTTACTATCTAAGTAGACTCTTGTTGCTGATTTTATTACTATGGTTAGGCTAGACTAGTTCTTGCTATTAATTGATTTTCTCAGAATATCAATATCTGCATTGCCCTAGTGTCATTAAGAACCATCATGCTATGCTTTCCATACCTGGAGAACAAAATGCAGGGCTCAATATACCTCAACCTTCACTTGAAAGTAAACAAGGTGTCTGGATGCTGAGTTAGAGGCAAAAGCCAGTGGCTAACCAGAGGGAACCACTGGACATCAACTAAAGCGTACTAGTAACAAAGCTTCCCTCCATACTCAACCCATAAGCCTCAACACACACACACACACACACACACACACACAACAACAACAACAACAACAACAAACAGAAAACAGAAACATGAGAGGATAAAACAACAAAATCTCCTAAATTCCACAGTTAATCTGTGGGATATTGAAGGGGAAGAAGCCAAAAGTTACATAACCAAATTATTCAAGAGGATGGCAGTGTAGATAACAAAACAGACTGATAAGGCACTTGACAAGTCCACAGTAGATATGGGAAAATAAACAAAATTATCAGCAAATCCAAAGAAGAACTGATTTAAAAAAACAAACTAGTAGAGCTAAGCAAAATGGTGCACAGCATGAATGACCAGCAAATTAGATTCCATAACAAGGATCCGAACAGAAATTCAGGAGATTAAGAGTTCTACCAACAGTATGGGCAGTAGTGGTAACCAATGTGCGTTCAGAGATCTAGAAGACAGGGCTGTCACTGGTGACCAATTAATGAGGAATACCTAACACATATTAAATATGAAAAAATGGATCCAAGAGTTCCTAGCTGCCACAAAGAAGACTAATTGAAAATGAACTGGAATTAATTTTTAAAAATCACAAAATGGCACAAATGGCATAAAAAATGGTTTACTGAAATAACAGCAGAAAATTTTCTAAATAAGGAAAAAACCCTTAATATATAGATAAGTGAGGCATAAAAAACCCGAATAACTATGATCAGAAAAGGCTGCCACATCATAGCCAAAAGCACAGAAGTTGCATACATACATCCACATGCACATGCACTTAGAAAAAAGCAATGAGTCACTTGCAAAAATAGACCTATTAGAATTCGAGCAGACTTGTCACTACAAACCTGAAAGGCCCAGCAAGAGAGTGCACAGTGAAATGACTCAAGCCTAAGGAAAACCACTTCCAATCCAACTTAACTATTCTGTAAAATTTTCTTTCAAAACCAAAGGAGAAATAACATATTTTCCTGATGAAGAGCACCTAAAGAAACTCGTGAACAACAAACATATTCTTAAAAAAAAAAGTCTCAAGGATGTGAGAGACCATGAAGTTAACAATGACAGAAGGTCTCAAAGGATGAATACATCAGGTAAGGTGAGCCATTAGGTAAAAAGGAAAGATTAAAAAATATACAATAGAAAAATAAAGAAGAACAGGAATAAATCAATGCTCATCAGTCATGACTGTCAGTATGAACAATCTCAACTCCCCAATCAAAAGGCACGTTAGTAGAATGGATTAAGAGCAAAATCAGTAACATGCTTAATGGTTTATGCACTGTGACAACCTGAGATGTCTAGAAGCTTAACCAAGTAACTCAACATTCCTACATCCTGCAGTGTAGAGGACATACCCTTACCTCTAGGATGTGGTTCACTGTCTCAACTTCAGAAGTTAAGAAGTCTAATTAACTTCGCAGAAGGGGCCACTGACGCTGCTGAGGCATGCCATTCGCCACCCTGACAACTCCTGCCCACATCATCTATGAGAAAACCAAGGTCTTGGGAGGAAGGGCCTCTCCCCTCCTATGAGGCGCTGGCTCCTAATTACCTCCTCTAGGCACAGCTTGGGAATTCAGGGCAACTCTGAAATGTGCTGTGTTACACAGCCCAGAAGGACAGAAAGGGAGAGGCCCAGAGGCTCAGGTTAGTCTTGCAGCTCTGGATGCTGTTCCTGTGAGAGAGAACAGGGGCCAGGGCCCCAGAGCTGAGGCAGGTCGGCCAGCCCCTTTTGCCCTGCATTTCAGCAGCGGCTCTCCTGAAACATCTCACTCTGCCCATAGTGCTTCCTGCATTTCCCAGATTCGGCCACCAGAGAGAGACTGTAACTCAGGAACCCCGCAGCAGGCTGGATGCAAACTTTCTAAAGACTTACTCACACAGGGCAGGTGAGGGACTCCTCTCCCTGAATGCTGCGGGTGGTGCCATGGTAACCTCAACTGAACTGAACAGACACTGCAGCCCTTAGGAAAGTCACTACATGACCCCTTACCAAATCATCTGCCCTCAGGTGGTAAGCATTACACTTCTACTGAAGGTGAAAATTAAAATTTTAAGTAAATGTCTGCCCAGGATGCCCACCAAGACCAAACACATGTCCCACTCACAGGCCTGGTAACAACCCTCCTTCCTTTGTGTAACCCTTTCTAGACTGTCTTTGTAAACTAATGGTCTTGTGATGTAACTTAAAATGTAACAGGGCATTTCTTCCTTAGTGTAACCCATGCTTTGTATAACTGACAGCCTTACAATGGAACCTGAGATGTTCAAACACCTTCAGCAACCCTCCAATCACAGGCTCCAAATCTGGCCTATATAGCCCCACTCACTTTCCATTTCAAATCCCTGAAACCCTGCCAGGCAGGGCTCTGACTCTTCAAGAAATCCTAGTCAGAAGCTTCCTGGTGCAACAAGCATCCTCCTGTCCTCCTTAGTGCTGTTTTTCCTGTGTTTCATGTGTTTTCTGCAACATTTAACTAACCTGATAGGAAAGCTGTGCTCACCATTTAGGTCACCAACTGGGGCCTGGTGGCCAAAAGAGAACTCCTCACTGCCAGACAGGAAGGTGCACTCTCCAGGTTTTCTTGGGATTCTCTCCTGAGGCCAGGACTGGAGGGAGGCCTCTGCTTGGTGTGCACAGCTTTCATTGAACCCAAAGAGGGGAAAGGAAACAGTCACTTCAGTCTTCAGATAAGGGAAGACCACAGGGTGCCCCGATAAGCCTGTCAGTTATCCTGCCCAGTCTCAGGCAGAGAAAACCTAATCACCTATAGTCAGTTTGTCAGTTTAGGTCACCCATGATGAAAAGGGTGGGAATGTTTAACCTCTGAGTGCCTGTGGAGTGGTTGTGTGAATGACTATGTAACTGTTAGGAACAGATGCTGAAGTAGTAGGCCATTCCATCTGTGCTCCACAGAGAAAGACTCTCAGGGACTTCAGAGTGACAGAGTCTTATTGGGCCCCAGCCTATAGTTTCATTGACATGCCTAATCCGGACAAAACAGAGAATCTATGGAGATTTCTCCATAGTCCAGATGGTCCCAGCACTGCTGAAAGGCAAGCAACCAGGTGGGCATCTGACTTCTCTCTCTCTCTCTCTCTCTCTCTCTCTCTCTCTCTCTCTCTCTCTCTCTCTGTCTCTCCCTCTCTGAGGGACCTCACACCCTGTCTGTTGCATCATCACCATCGTCATTCAAGGGTACACAACCCACATAGTAGGGAGATAGAACCAGAGTAAATGCACAATCTTTGATTGCACGCTAAAGTGCTTAAAAATAGGATTCCATGATGACTACGGAGTAAAAATGAAATCAAACTGGCTCTCTCCTTGAACAAGACTTCTTGAACAAAAACTCCATTCCTGACCATCAAGAAAGCCACACCGTGTCCCAGACAGCCCCAGCAGCCTCAGTGAGGTGCACCCCACAGTCGCTCAGTCATGGAAGCCTTGCTAAACTACACCCTACCTTCACAGATCCGGACTGAGACCCAGGAAGTTTCAGGAGCCTTGGTGAGCCTCAACCCACCCTCAATGGAGTAGGGCAGCTAAGACGCAGAGAAGTTCAGAGGCCTGGGCAGGGTCCCACATCTCACCATTGTGGGAATGGCACTGAGCCCTGGTGAACTTCAGGAGCTTCAAAACTGTCAAAATGAAAGAGAAAAAGGCAATCTAAGGCTTTCATCCCAGGCACAGCAAGTCCAGCAGACATAGACACAGAGAAACATCTGTCAAACATCTCAAATTTCTGAAATGATAGCAACTGAAATAAAGTAACAACTCAATCAACTTGTAGAAAAATCTAATCACAAATAACCTCTCAGGTTAAAAAAGAAATGACAACAATCATGAAAGAATTGCTTAGCACATCTAAAGACAGATAAAATACAGAAACACAGAAGAAATAATGGAAACGTTCAAAAAACAATACAGGAAAGAATTAAAATGTGTGCACCCGGGCACACTGAAACAGCAATTGAGACTGGGTGTGGTGACGCACTCCTGTAATCCTTGCACTTGGGAGGCTGAAAACAGGAGGATCATTAGGAATCCAATCTGTGTCATAAAGCACTATAGACCCTATACTGAATACAGCAAACAAACAAAAAAAAATGTGTGAAACAGACTCAAACAGATATCCAGGAAATTAAAAATTCCATAGAAAGCTGGAAAAACTACTTGAACAAAACTGAGGATAGACTTTTAGGCTTTGAAGACAGCACTGTAGCTAGTAATCACAAAAGGAAAAGCTCTCTTAAAATTAACAAGGAACCAGGAAATAATTCAACAACTGAAAAGTGATGAAAATAAAAACAATATAGAATAACAGGTGAAAACAAAACAATAAAAGTCAACTCATATGACTAAAAGGACTATTGCAAGATATAACAATCATAAATACCCAATGTAGAAGCACCCAACTATATAAGAGAATTTTAGTAGACATGAAAAATCAAATAAGCAATGACACAGTTGTAGTGGGGGACACCCTAATGTCACAAAGAGATAGATCAGCTAGACAAAAAATCAGCAAGGAGATGGTGAAACTAAACCAAACTTGTGAACAAAGGGACTTAATAGACCTTTACAGGCTCCACCCAACATCAGAATGCACATTCTTCTCAGCTGCACACAGGAAGTTCTCCAAAATAAAGCATATGCTATAAAATACAACATGTGTAGGTAAATGGAAAGGAATTGTTTCAGTTATTTTCTCTCATTGCTAGAACAAAATATCTGTCACCCAAAATTAAGGAAGGAAAGGATTATTTAGCTCACAGTTTGTGGAAGTTTTAGTCCACACTCAGCTGGCTCCAAGGCAGAGTGGCACACGGCAGAGGGGAACAGTTCATGGTGGCAGAAAATGGCATAACAGCAAGAGCAGAAAAGGAAAAGCAGCAGCAGCAGCAGCAGCAGCAGAGAGCAAGCCTCTCTCCTTTCCTTATATTGCATTGAGGCTACCAACCTCAGGGTTGGTGTGGTGCTCACACCCATAATCCCAGCATTCAATCATGAATTAATCACAAAGTCAAGAAGCCCACTCCAATGACTGCTTGAAGCTTTGGAGGCATAACTACCCACAAACTGTAACAGGAATTAAAATTATCCATGAATATTGTCTGACCGTAGTACAATGAAATTGGAAATTATTGAAAAAATAAATCATAAAAACTCCATAGACACCTGGAAATTAAATAACCGCTTGAACAATCAATGGGTCAAAATGAAATTAAAGAAGAAGCTGAACAATATAATGAAACAAAAGTGTGAATAGAACTTCCTGGGACCTTTGGGATACAATGAAAGCAGTCCTAAGAGGGAAATTTATAGCAGAGAATTCTCGCATCAGCAAAACAGAATGAACCCAAATAAATAGCATTATGTCGTCCCTCCTGCTTCTAGAAAAATAAGAACAAGTCAAGCCAAAAGCTTAAGCCAGGAAATTATAAAGATCAGAGCAGGAACTAAAGTGCAATGGAGACTAAGGAAACAACACAAAGAATTAATGAATCCAAGAGCTGGATCTTCAAGATAATAAATAAAATTGATAAGCCTATAGCCAATCTTACAAAATACAGGAAAGAAAAATTTTATATTCATGCAATAAGGAAGAAAAAAGGCAAAATCACTACAGATCCTATACAAATTCAGAAAAACATCAGTATCTACTGCCAAAATCTTTACTCTCAAGGATGGAAAAATGCAGAAGATATGGACTGATTCCTAGATCCATATGAATTACCAAAGCTCAACCAAGAAAATTAAAAATTCTGAATAAGCCAGTATCAGTTAATGAGCTTAATGATGTAATTAAAAAAAAACTTCCAGAAAACAAAAGCCCAGGTCCTGAAGGATTCCTGTAAGGAATTTAGGGAAAATTTAATGTCAGCTCTTCTTGGAAGCTTCAGTGAAATTGAAAGGGAAGCAGTTCTCCCAAACTCATTCCTGGAGGCAAGTATTAGCCTGTTACCAAAACCAGAGAAAGAGGCACCAAAAAAATTAGAACTATAGGCCAATCTCCCTTATAAACATAGTTACAAAATGCTCAGTAAAATACTAGCAAACAGAATTCAGAAAATCATGAAGATTATTCATTACAGCTAAGTGGGATTCATCCCAGGAAAGTAGGCATGGTTCAATAGAAGTAAATCAGTAAATATAAAACATAAAACATCAACAGAGCCAAAGACAAAACTCCCATGATCATCTTAAAAGATGCTTGAAAGGTTTTTGACAAAGTCCAAAACTCATTCATGATGAAAATAATTAATTTAGAAATTTAGAAATTTAGATTAGATGGTCTTTACCTCAATTTGATAAAATCCATCCATAACAAGCAAACAACCAACATCATACTAAGTGAACAAAAACTGAAAGCCTTCACTTTAAAATTAGGAACAGGACAAAGTTGTCCACTGTCATCACTGCTACCCAATATATTTCTGAAAACATTAGCCAGAGCAATTAGGCAAGAGAGAGAAATAAATGGAACAACGATTAGAAAGGAAGAAATAATATTATCATTATTCGCAGATGACATAATTCTCCACATAGAAGGCCTCAAAAGCCCCACCAAAATGCTTATTGACTTAATGACCAAATTTAGTAGCCTGGCTGGATACAAAGTCAACACTGAAAAAACAAGTGTATCTGCACACAAACAACAAGCACACTGAGAGAGAAATTAGGGAAACCATGCCTTTCACAATTAATATTCAAAATAATGATATACTTAGGAATCAATTCAACAAAGAAAGTAAAAGATCTATACACTAAAAATTATAGTACCTGAAGAGATTGAAGAATATTTCATAAAATGGAAAGAGGGAGATAGCTCAGTGGCATAAGTACATCTTTGGCAAGTGCAAGGTCTTGATTTCAAACCCTGTACCTCATGCCATACCAGTCCTGAAACCAGGTGTGGTGGCACATACTTGTAATCTCAGCACTGGAGAGGCTGAGACAGGAAGATCACTACCAGTCTGAACTGCATAGCAAGACTCTGCAGCTATTAAAGGGAAAGACAATGGAAATATATTCCTTGCTCCTGGATAGGAAGAACCAACATTGTGAAAATGGCTATACTCCGAAAATTGTTATACAGTTTTAATGCAATCCTGATTAAAATATCATTAGCATACCTCACAGACCTACAGAAAACATTCCTAAAATTCATCTGGAACCAGAAGAGACCTAGAATAGCAAAACCTATCCTGAGTAACAAAGGAAAGGCAGGAGGCATTGCATTTCCTGACCTGAAATTATGCTACAAAACTGCTGAGGTAAGATCAGCATGGTACTGATGAAAATCAGACTGGAGGTCAATGAAGCAAATTAGAAGACCCAAACACAACTATAAACATGTCCAGCCACCTTATCTTTGACCAAGAAGCCAAACATGTTCATTGGAAAAAAGATAGCTGCTTTAATAGATGGTGCTGGGAAAACTGGCTTTCCACATACTGAAGGCTGAAAATACATCCATGTCTATCATCATACACTAAAGTCAAAATGGATAAAAGATTTAAATATTAAAACGTAAATACTACATCTTCTGGAAGAGAAAGTAAGTAGAAATCTTGAAAGCATAGGGGTAGGCAGAGAGTTGGTGAATAAAAATCAAACTGCACAGAAAATACTTCAAAGAATCAACAACTGGGATCTCATCTTTTTGGAGAGTTTCTGGACATCAAAAGAAATCATCAAAAGAGTAAAAGCAAAACCCATGAATTGGGAAAAATTGCTAACTGACTCTTCCTCAGATATAGGAATTCTATCTAGAACACGTAACTTTAAGAAGCTTGGCCAGATAGCTCAGTGAACTAAAGCACCTACTTAGGCAGTGCAGTGACCCGGGTTTGATCCCTGGCATGCTGAGCCAGCCCTGCCCCTAGGGCATGATGAAACAGCAACTGACACTGGGAGTTGTGGCCCTCACCTGTAATCCCAGAATTTGGGAGGCTAAAAACAGGAGGATCACTATGAGTCTGATCTGTGTAGGGAGATCCTGTAGACCCTATATGAGACACACTTAATTTTTTTTCTCATTTTTCTTTTTTCTTTTAGATACATTTTTAATAAGATTTTTTTAAAAATCAGGATCCCAAAATTCAAATATCCAAACAAAAATGAGCACCTAAAATTGATATGTACTTTTCAGATAAAGAAATACAAATGGCAAATAAATATGTGAAAAAATATTCAACATCATTGGTCATTTGAGAAATGCAAATTAAAACAGAGACTTCATCTTATAACAGAAAGAACGGTTATCATGAAGAACTCAACCAATAACGAATGCTGGAAGGGCTGTGGGGAAAAAGGAACCCTTCGTCACTGTTGGTGGGAATATAGACTGGTACAACCACTGTGAAAATTAACGTGAATATTCCTCAAAAAGCTAGAATTGGAGGTCCCACGCAACCTAGCTATTCCTCTCCTAGGTATTTTTACAGAAGAACTAAACATATCATACAATAGAGATATATGTACACTCATGTTTATAGCGGTGCAATTTATCATAGCTAAATCTTGGAAATCCAAATGCACATCAGCTGAGGAATAAATTTTAAAAAAGATGTGTTGGTTTTACACAATGGAGCATTACTCAGCTATTAAAAAGCTAAACTCGCATTTATAGGTAAATGGATGCAACTAAACTATACTTATAAATGAAATAAATCAGACCCACACATACAGCCATCATACTGTCTACCCAATGAAAGAAACTGAAAGAGTAAGTAAAATCTGAGAGGTACAATAGATATGTGAAAGGGAAAGAACCTGTTCAAAGGGAAGAAACAACTGTGATGAGGGAAAGGAGAAAAGAAAGAGTAGGAAGTGGAAAAAGTACATATACATAGTTGCAGGGTAGTTTCGATAATTTTCTACTGATTTCTAGTGGTCTACTGAAAGGAGTAGTTAATGCTTAAATTCTTTTGGACCACTTTTGCATGTTTATACTGGCAATCTGAACAACAATGTGACATATAACAACCATTGTTGAATTCCTATCATTTTATTTAGTGAAATTCTATACCTTATTTATTTATTTATTTATTTATTTATTTATTCATTCATTTTGCAGTACCAGGGATTGAACTTGGGTCCTTGCACTTGCCAGGCAAGTGCTTGTATCGCTGAACTATTTCCACATTTAATTTTTAAAATATTTTTATTCCCTCAACAGATGAGGGCCCTTAT
This sequence comes from Myocastor coypus, assembly GCA_004027025.1. NCBI lineage: Eukaryota > Metazoa > Chordata > Mammalia > Rodentia > Myocastoridae > Myocastor > Myocastor coypus. The sequence goes on from PVJA010027415.1 coordinate 20,600, forward strand.
TAGAAATAAAAGAAAACTACAATCCCTATTCTTCCCAAGGATTCCTCCTAGGCAGGTGTATCACCCATTATTGGCCAGCACAGCTGCTACCAGAACCCCAATCTCCAGCCCTCCCACTCCAGGCCTATTCCCCACCAACTGCACTGGTTCCAGCCACCAGCTCTGCTGTTGCCAGCCCTTCACCAGTTCATGTGATGCCACTCTAGCCTGGCTCTCCTCCCCCAACCCCAGAGCATCCAGTCAGTCACTCCCTACATTCCATCACTGAGCCTCTCCCCACTCACTGGAGCCCTCTGTTCCCAGTAAGCGCCCCTTACTGCCTGCCCTGATCAGATGGCACCATCTAATGCCCATGTGGGATGACTGGCAGCAACTCCTTCTGACTTGGTTCAACACTGCCAAAATTTAACAGAAGCTGAGAACTCGTTGGAAGAAGTCTTTTCACTGTCAATCTTGAGTAGATGTGTAGCTTCTAACTTGGAAATACGTAGTCTTTACAGCCAATTCAGCCTGCTGCTGCTGCTGCTGCTGCTGCAACTGTCATATCTACTGAGTACCTAGTGTGTTCAAGACATTGCCAGGAGCCTTATGCAATGTCTCATTCCCTTGACTTTTCAATTTATATCTTAGTAACCTGTGCTGACTTTCTCCTATGAACTCCTCACTTTTGGGTTCTTTATCTACTACAACCTAACAACAATCCATGAGCTACCTTACAGAAGAGGAATCTGAGGCATACATCAAAGTCATTCAGATACACTAGTCTCAGGTAACCATCTCTTTAGTAATATGTACAAATTGCCGACTTTGTGCCTGGGACCAGGTAGGGTGCCAGTGATAAAAGACTCCAGCCTCACTTCCTAAGTACCAGTGTAGACAGGTCACTCCTGATTATGTGAAAGGCCTTCTAAGGAGGACAGGATCCAGGAGAGTGACAGAAAATCCACTCACAGCCCAGTCAAAGGATGATGAGAAAAGGGTTAGTGCCTACATGTCAAGGATCATTCCTGTGAATTTGTCAGGAGAATCATGGGCTGTCATCTGGACTGTCGTCTTAAGCCTTCAACAGATAAACTTTGCTATTAAGTTGAGGCAAAACACAAATGTGAGAAGCAAGCCAGAATATTTCCTGGCCTGTCTGAAAAAGTGGGCTACAATGGATCACACAGTTAGAGACATCAAGTATCAATGAGGACCAATACTTGTTTAAATCTGCCATGGTGGCACTGGGTACAGTGTAATTTCCTGTCCTCTCTGGGATATGTCACTCTCTTCTGCAGAGCTTCTAACAGAGGAGGTGGTCTGGGCTGACAAGGGTCATAAAATACAGAGTAGGCAAGTTTTACAGTGCTGGGTGGCCACTGCTAGGCCTGGTATTGTGAAATTTTGAGTGACCAATTCCCATGTAAAATCTTTTCACATAAGGAAGGAATCATGAAGGGCTTTTATAGCCTTCAAATGTTTTCATTTGAGAAAGGGCCAGTTTATTTTCCAAATACTAACAAAACCCCTTTTTAATTTCCTCTCCTTTTTGTTTTGGGGTGTGGGGGATAGATTGGTTCTAATGGTTCCTCAGAAACTGGGAATATAGCTCAGGTCTTGAAGTGCTGCCAAAATGCCATTTTTGCCTTTCTCTTGGCCTTTTGATTTCTCAAGGAGACTTAGTCACAGCCCTGTGGCATCCCTTACAATGAATAATGGTGACTTGCCTCGAAAACAGACTGTATCCAAGAGTCTCAAAAGCTTTTGCTTGCGCATTATAGATAATTATTAGTAATCAAGCTCCTTTCTTTCTAGATTGCTTCAGGGGTGTGTAGCAATAGAAATGCAGATTTGGAATATATATAAATATTTATCCACTAGCCTTGTCTTAATATCCATGCTTGCCTAAAGGCTAGGAGCTCTGCTTTTTTTTTTTTTTTTTTTTGCCACAGGTCCCTTGGGGAAGGGACTTGACCTCAGCGACTTGTGAACTGACTATTGTGTAAGTGCCTTTTTATGTCCTTCTTGGACAGAGCATTTCTATCAGTGAGTTATGCCTGAGTGAGAGTGTGTTTTATTTTTCAAAGGGATTGTCAGTCATTTTTGTCCATGCTAAAGGCTCAGACTCAGAAGTTTTGACAACCTCATATTAGTATAAATTTAGGTATCCAGATTTGGCAATAGCTGACTATTTCTACGAAGGAGCCAACTATTGTTTGATGGCAAGGGGCCCAAGATCCCAGGTAGCCTGGGTCTGCTTGTAGACAGCTGTTGCTCCCCAGGTGCAAGAATGTATCCACGTTCCTGAAGCATTTGAGTCTCTGAAGGAATATCTTAGCATTTTCCTTTGAGACTCTATGTCTCTTCTTAGCTATAAAATGAGTCTCTGAATAGTGTTATGTTTTGATAGGCCACAGTGGGCTGCAGATTACAATCTCATCTCCATGCTGTACAAATTCCATTTAAGCTCCAGTTTCCCTAAATCTATTTCTGATGGTCAAATAAATTCTGCGGAGAACTGTGCATGTATATATATTTTTTCCTTTGAAATGGGATTTTCTCTCATTCAAGGCAAATAGGAATTGGGAATTTACGCGGCGGAAATAGGAAAGAAAACATCTTTGAGCTCCGAGGTGTGAGCCAACTTGTATCTTTTGGAATTTGAGAGAATACTGTATGTTAATGTGCCACTAGATGATGATCCAATATTTGACCTTCAAATTCACATGTAAGACCAGAGGTAAAGAAGGGCTCTCTCTTAGGTATAGCTATGGAGCTAAAAGATGGTTTTCAAATAAAGAAGTTAAAACAAAGTAAGCTGCCCCTGTGTTGATAAAAGAGTTGGATTTGTTTCTCCAAGGGTCACCCAGGGTTCCTTGCTGGAGCTGGAGATGTACATGGATGGGGCCTTCAGTTGCCATCAGAGTGGGGGGTGAGGGATGAGGCCCTCCCTGGAGACTGACACGCAGAACAGGGCCCAGGCAGTGGCTTGATACAGCTGCATGCCCAGTGTACTGGTTCCTTGCATCTAAATCAGGAGTTACTTCCTTGGTTGGCCCTGGGCCTTCCCTGAGATGGCTTGGGTGTGCTTACAGCATTACCAATTGCAACCACCGTACTTCTGGCCAGCCTGCTTCCTTGGCCAGCCCTTTCCTTGGCCAGCCCACATCCTTGGCCAGCCTGCTTTCTTAATTCTTCCCTTTTCATCCTCCTCTAGATGCTGATCAGTGAATGCAGAAAATGCTGTGTCCAGCAACTGGATGATAAGAGCCTAGGGCCCCTTCTGAGTTCGTTACAATTTGCTCCAAATATCTGGGGCTGATTAATGCCTGAAACAGTGTCCCATTAATGCTTGTCCCTCCTCGGAATATGAGTCTATGTTTGCATATTCACAGAGACAGCTACCAGTTAGATATGAAAGACAACTGAATTTTCTTCTTTGCACTGTGTAATCTCTCTCACCTTTCTCTAATTAGCAATTTTCTTAATGCATCTTTTCATTCCCTTGCAAAGATGAGATGTCCAGCCCATCACTAATATTGCAGCCCCAGTTTGGTTCATTAGAGGGACAGCATCCTCTCTGGGTAGTTTCTTTCACTTTTTGCCACACTGCTCATGTGCAAATATTGTTCGCATTTCCCAGTCTCTTCTAGGACTTTTCCTTTTTGATCTGAGCTACAGCAAGTAGTCAAAAGGTCACCTGGCATGAATAAAGTTACTATAATGGGTATCTACAGGGGTCAGAGGGTCTAAGGCTGTGGATGAGGCCCCCAGGGCCCCAGACCCAGTCACTTAAGAGCTAGGCCCATCTGAAAGCCATTGCCGCCCCACCAACCAGCCAAGGAGGGATAGGCAGGCCCAGCCTACATCTGTTCTTCATCAAGACTGGGCTGTGGCCTGGGTGCCAGCCCTGGAAACCTCATCCTCTCCCAGGCATCCCAGGCCACCCACCCCAGTGAGACCTGAGCAGCCTCACGGTGCCTGGGGAGAGGTGGCCCATGAAACATCAGCAGTCAGACCACAGCCCTTCCCCTCTTTGGGCCTTGGGCCCCCTCATGCAAGCCTTAGGTAAGGCCCCCAATCAAGCAGCCTGAAAGTCAGTGTTCAGCAGCCAGTGCTGGGATTATCTCCAGGCAGCACTCCTGGCCTCATTAGCAAACTGCAAATGCTCAAACATAATGGCCCCAGCTATCGTGCCTGGGCCATTCTGAGCGCCAAAAATGCACTGACTTGACCACACACACTCCATGAGGCCTTCCAAGCTGGATGTTCCACTGGACGTCTCTGATGGCCCAGCTGAGGCTCACACTGAGCAGCTTGCACAACCACACAACTCACAGGAGGCAGATGAAGGACTTGGACCTTAGTGCCTGGCTCCAGAGCGCCCACGTCCAAGCCCCCCCACCGCACCCTCTCTGCACCATATGTCCTTCCCATTGACCCTCTGTGTCCTGTAGCTGGTGCAACAGTGACAGAGAGGGAGATGAACACAAATCCCAAGCAGAGCTGCAGAATCTCCATCTGCAGCCACTAAGAGCTGAGCAAAAACTGAGAGCAGTGTGGGGTCTAGATGCCAGAGTGGAGAAAGGGGGGCTGCAGGCTGCTCAGACAAAAGGTGCATCCTAGGGGAACCTCCAAGGGCAGTGGAATTCACCCTCATTTCCCAGAGGCTTCCCAGGGTGCACAGAGGCATAATAAATGCTGGGCCCAGAGCCCCTCTAAAAGCAGAAGTTAAATTAGCCAGGCCCCAGACATCTACAGGCAGCAGCTGGCTTGCAGACAGTGCCTCAGCCACATGGCAAAACACTATGCAGCAGTGAAAAAGCTGGCAGGAGGGCTTGCACATTAACAGGGCTCTGCCCTGAGCCCGGTGTTCCAAAGACAAAGGAAGCTGCTGAACTGCATGAGTAGTTTATGTCTAAGGCAGCTGTGTACAGAAAGCTGGGAGTGCAGGAAGCCACCCAGAGTGAGTGGATGGACCACCGTAACTCTTTACCTTATGCCCATCTAGAACTTTCTTCACTAAATTAGTAAGTATTTTATCAGAAGAAGAAAAAGAAAAAGCAGGCTTACAGTAGGACCCCAGCCCAAATCTGATGAAGGTGTTTTGCATGTCACTGCCTTATTAGGAGCTGTTAGAAGGCAGTGGGAGGAGAGGACTCGAAAGCCAGTTGGAACTGAGGGCAGTGGTGGGCTGACGTCCTCTCCTCTGGGTGACTGAGTGCTGGCTGAGTATCAGGCACCACTTGCTGGGTGAAATTTTCCTTTGCCAGCCCACTGCACAGATGAGGAAGCTAAGGCCCAGTGGGCCCGCTCAGCCACAGCTAGAGGCAGCAGTTCCAGACAGAGCACGGCATGTGGCATCTGAACCCACACTGTCACTCACTGCTCAACCTGGCTCATGAAGTTGTGGTGGGGCCCCTCCCAGTGGATTAGAGCAGGAACCTTTCACAATGCAGCAGTATAAGCCTCGGTGCATGCATGTATAGTTCTCATGTAACTCTGTGAAATAAATCCTACCCAACCAGACTGTAAAATGTTAGTGTATGCCTACAGAAGGGAAATGGTAACACAAAAATTGTATAAAAGGATGCAACTGCAACACATTCGGCATGCTACCTTTGGATCTGAATCTATTGAGTCAGTGCTGGCATGAATAAAGCTGCTTCCTGGGAAAATGTCCTTAGTATCCTGTCTCTCTACATGGAAATCCTGCAGCATTCCTGGGTGCTCGTTCAGGATTCAGAGGTACTATATTTCCTCCTCCTTTGTCACTAGAATTCCAGCCTCGGAGCATGGGAAAACATGACTTCCCCTCTCACCAGCACTGGTTTGATCTGGAGGGGAGGTTGGCTCTTCCCATCAAGCTGAGGTGAAAGATCCAGACTGACAACTCTTCCTAACCCTGTTCAATACCAAACAGTACCACCAGGTTATTCAAGCTGTCCCTACAATGTTTGGAAGAAAGTCCTACAGCCAGAATGTTAGATCCCCAGGCTTCTACCCACAGCAAGCTCCCAAGAGAGGAACCCGTCTGAACTCAGGAGGGCTCTCCTCAATCACATGGTACCAGGAGGCCATGGGATAAAGAAAGGAGGAGAAAGAGTTATGATCATGAGCAAAACTTAAAGCTGAGTAAGCTGGGCCAGGAAGTTTACCTGCTCTGTAAGAGGGACAAGTCTTCCCAATAGCTCTGCTGAAGACTAGATCTAGCTCCACTAAACAGACAGGGCTTGCTCCTTTTGAGGATTCTCTATGATGAGTGGTACCCTTCTCTTACTAAGGGCATAAGGGAAGATTTAAAGGAGCTTGGGAAACTAATTCTGAGACAACAGGCACAGGCCTTAGACCCAGCCTTGGCCACCTGATGCCAATGGGTTAAGGATCAATTGCTCTTGAGTTTGACCACAGTTACTCACTCTTTCAAGACAGGAGGTGTTGTGTGGTTAGGGGAATGGAATGCTGAGCCCTAAAAGCCCTGGAGGGGCCCACTCACTGCCATCCTATTCACCCCACTCCCGTAAAGGTGGATGAAATCTTTCCCAGATTCACCACTGTAGAGAAAAACCAGCCTCTCAAGCTTGGGAGTGCATTCACAAACTTGTAGGCACCATGTAGGCTGACAGTCCAGAAGATACAGACTGTGTCCTCAGGAACACCACTCAAAAGTGACAGCCTGCTCCAGTCGGTTCAGAGGCTGGGAAGTGTATACATGACAGATGCCTGAGAAGCCACCTTCTTACACCACAGATGGGCCACATCCCTTTTTATGGTCATCTATAATGCACTTCCATGCCTTACTCTCAACTGTATGTGGATCCCTAGCCCTGTTTTTTGCCATGACCCTTGCCAAGATAGCCCAAATCCAACCGGAAATGTGGGAGGAGGTACCTGCCAGTCCCCACCCTCCTTTGCGAGTGATATGTTTTGCTGGTTCTGGCTGCTTTTATGAGGGGCCTGGTTGGTGAGCCTGAGTTCTCCATCATGTTACTCATGTATTCACCTAACTGGACTAGGCCAGGGCGTTGCCTGGACTACTTCTCATGCTCAGGGAGGATCCAAGTACCTGCACACGTAAGACAATCTTTCTATCTGCCAACATGAAGGTCAGTCCCTGTTTGATCATCTGTTTGACCCAAAGTACTTTCTGAGGAGTGGTTCAAAGTCCCACACTCCCAAGGTGAAGGGCCTCTAATTAACAAAACCCAGGCTACAAATCCCCACCTGCCAGGATCAGTATGTTTTGATATGTGTGCCACTATTAGTAAAAATCCACAGATAGTCCTAAAGTGTGGAGGGTTAACATAGGAACAAAAATATAGCTTCAATGATAAGTATATGTGTGAAATAGGCCTTGGCCCAATCTGCCTATAACAGTGGCAGCTGGGCTTATTTATTGTCCCTATTGGAGCAGTGTCTCATGAGCCAGTTGGAAGGGTCAAGATAAGGTGGTTTTCCTCCAAAAGGGAGGTGCCATTCTTAACAGTGAATTAGGAAAATCTCCACTAACAGACTTGTAGATTTAATAACCAAATTCATTAGCAGAGCAGGATACAAAGTCAACACTCAAAACTCAATAGGAGGTCAGGCATGGTGGTAAATGCTTGTAATCCCAGCACTGGGGAGGCTGAGATAGGAGGAACTCTGTACCACATAAATAAATAAATAGGTCTTTTTAAAAACAAAAAATAAACTTGAGGCTTTTATAGGTAAATGGATTCAGCTAGATGTTATACTGGTAAGTGAAACAAATCAGCCCTTCATGTGCAAACATTATATTGCAAATGTAGGAATGTGAAACAGTAAACAAAATATGAAGTGTACAATAGCTACTGTGAAGGAAAAGAATCAGTTTAAAGGGAAGGGAAAACTGATGCAGAAAAGGACACAAGAAAGAAAGAGAAAATACATATTTAGGTATATACACAGTTCTGCTAATTTCTACTGATCTACTGAGTGAAGCAGTTATTGCTTAAATTTTTTCTCCTTTTTAATTTCTTACAACTTTTTAAAATTTGCCAGTTTTACATGCTTATAT
>PVJA010027416.1:0-28729 GCA_004027025.1 Myocastor coypus
TCAATTTGGGATTATATGCTCTAAATTTAGTATTTAAGCTTTCATTTATTTTAAGCTTTTAGGAAAAAGTATCACCATTGAAAAGGTGAACATGTTCTTAATCTAGGCATTATGTGTGCACTGCATGTTGGTTTCTCTCCGCTTCTTGCCAAGACAAAGTATCCAACACCAAAAGTTAAATGGGGAAAGGTTTACCTAGCTCACAGTTTGTAGAAGTCCATAACCAGGGGCTGCTGAATGGTGTGGAAGTCAGGCATAGCAAAGGAGAAAGCTTTGAGGGACTGTCTTAGTACAAGCTGTAACACACTGGATCATTTCTCTCCTTTTTATTATTCTTTTGAATTTTGTGGAAAAAAATAATTTACTATGGATACAAGTCCCAAATACAGAGTCTTTCTAGAGCTTTCTTTCTTTTGCCACCACAGATCTTGGGTTTCCAGGTCTAGTCGACTCTGCCTCCTACAATTTCCTCATCATTACTCCAGGTTCCTTCTAGTTCCTCTTGGCCACACTTCTGAACATTCTCCTCAGCTTCTCCCTGCAGCTGTCTGCTTCTCTCATTCTCCTCTTCACAGTCAAAGTCAACCTAATATCCCTCAAGTCAATGCGATCTCCTGTCAGAACACTCATTGTTTTTGTTAACACCTTTTGACTAAAATCTCCCAGCCTTTCAAGATGGCAGTAGGTTCTTGAGGAGTGGTATACAATGACTATCAGAATTTCCTGCTTCCAGTCATGTCTCTCTCTTAATACAGCGGTACTTCAGTTCCTGTTTGCCAGGTTGCTTATATTTCCTATAACCGTTAGATTCCCTCACTGTCTTATTGATGGTGCCGGTTGCTAGTGTCCTTTTTATTTCTTCCTACTCATCTTGGAAGATTTGCACTGCTCTGATGAGCTCGGGAGCATCTGACCATCTTTTAACACCCAGCTGAAGGTTTATCATTTTGGTGAGGACTTTCTAGTCATTCCTTACCCAGACAGACTCAACCACTCCTAAACTTTCACTCCAAGTAAACATCCTGGCATCTTCCATAACTTAGTATTTATTTGTCCAATTCATTTATGCATTATCACTCTCAAATGGGTTATAAACATCTAAAAGCACTGGTTTTACATCCTGAACAACTTAAATATACTCCCTAAATTCTACATTTTTTAACATAGACATTTTGAAATAGTTAAATCCATACTCTGGTATGATATTCTCTTTTACACTTATGTTTATTATATATTTTTCATCAAGAAAAATTGTAAAGTGATTATAATATACACAAACGTAGGAACAAATATATTTGTAAAATTCTCTGTGTTTATTTCTTGGATATCTTCTCTTTTTGTTTTATTACCCAGTTCACACAGATCTTTTGCTATTTAGACTTTCAGGTCTTGTTTTCCTTCAGTAAATAAAGATATCAAATAAATGTTTAGGATGGGTAGATTCATGAGGGAAACTTCCACTCTCACTACAAATAGCAAAGTTTCCCTAGGAAAAGAGGCAAGAAAGAGACGGGATATGATGTCAAACACTACCATGCATGGCTCCTCCCAACCTGGGGCTCAAGCCTTAGCCTCCAGGTAACAATTTGAAAGTGGAGAGAAAAGACACTTGGCATCTCCATACCACAGATCTGAGTGGCAGTCGTGTGTGATTGCAGTGCCTGAGTGTGCCTGGGGTAGAAACAGGAAAGCCACCTGGCATGGAGGAGAGAAATGTGAGATGTCTTTGTGGCTACTTAGTGTTGTATAGACCTGTAAATGACCCAGAAAGACAATCAATTTTGCTCATATTTTTAAAAGGAATAGTTAATGCTTATTTTTCTTCTTCTTTTTAATGTTTTTATGGATCCACTTTGCATGCTTATTGCTGGTAATCTGAACCACTAATTTGAAGATAGCAATATGCAACATAACAACCACTGTTGGATTCCTATCGTTTTGTTTAGTGAAATTCTGTACCATTCCTAATTTTTAATTAATAATTTGTGTTCTCCTTAAAAAATATACCATACATAAAAATAAAAAATAAAAGCCCTGGATATCCTCATGTAAATAAGTATTATTGGAGCCTTGGAGGACGAGTGAGTCCTTCTGATGCCCTTCATGTAAAACTCCTCACGTTTATTGCCACCTCGGGGAGAAGGAAGTGGAAAGCTACTTTTTTAAAAAAAGTCAGCCTAGCAGAAATCGAGTCGCGTTGTAGCAAAGTACACCCTTATTTAGAAGATACTCCTATTTGTCACCTGAGTTTCAACCACAGTCCCCGTAACCTACCGAAGGATGTCTAAGCCTGTGCTACTTTTCCCATCTCCTTTAATCACAATGTCCTTCACTGAGTACTGCCTAGAGGTGAGTCTGCCCTTCATGATGATTGACAGGTTTTCAACGAGGTAACTTTTGCCAATTAAACATGAACACACAGACCTCACAGCCTGGCACTGTGTCATGCTTCCTGGTTTCAACTTCAATTAATTCTTGGCTTGATTTCAAATTCATCAGCTTTTAAGAAAATCAACATGTAATTTTACAAGAAAAATCCTTGCAAAATTCCACTACTTCTCTGGCCCAAGTAAGAATGGTTGATTTATACCTTTCTCGGGTGGCTTAGTGCTTTATATTGTATATTATAGATATCTGACCAATTACTTTCTACTCTGACTTGTAAGTTGCTGGAAGACAGTTATTTTTATGTATTAAGCACTTTTATATCTCCTGCAGGGTAAAGTGAACCTGCTCAAGGGCAGCGGTGCTCCATAAATGTTTAGTGAACAAACAAGGAACACATAGTACATCAGATTCTCTTTCACTTGCCTGTGCCTTACTGTGAAATTAAAATCAAAGATACACATCAGATCCAAAATATGTTAAGGTAGAAAGAATTTGTGCCTGCACTCATGAAAGATGTGAATATAGAAAATGTTTCTTTCCTGAATATTTAAAATCTAGATATTTTCAGCGATGATGTGTCCTGAAGGAGAACAGCTCTTGGAAGTGCCTGTGTACAGTGTGAGCTATTTGCAGGTATGTGTGGGGCTTTTGGAAGTTCCACATCACTGGAGAATTCCTCAGCTGGACGACGGACACTCACAGTGAGGTCGAGCGCTCTTCAGGCTGCTCACGCTGTACACACAGCTGTCTGAGCAATGCAGTCTTCAAGACTGTCCTATATCTAGAGGTGAAGCAATGCATTTTGGTACCAGCTGCACAGGGTTTTCTGCTCCAGTTTCAGAAAAAGCACATCGAAATAGACACATCCGAACATGACAAATGTAGGGATCACTGTGGCAGAGTCCTGTGCTCTGTAGGAAAAGATGCAGACAGTCAGTCGGATGGAGGGTTTAAAAGGGCATCCTGCCCAACAAAGCAATCTGAAAACCATCAAAAGTGATAAATCTAGAGGTATTCTCAGGTCATATTCCAACTTCACAGTTTGAGTAAAACTACTGTTCAATTTCTGATCCAATTTCTCTCCTATACACTGCCAAATGCAGAGTGTTTCTTTTTTTTTGACAATAAACATCACTTTTTAATATGGATTCTACTTATAACTACAAAATACTGAAATTTTGTATTAGTCATAATATATAAAACTATATTCAAGCTGCACATAATCTATGTTTACTATTCTGTCTTTATAGATCCAGTATTTATCAAAATTTCTAAAATTTATCATTTGCACCTTCTGCCACTCATTTGTAACAATGGCATCTGCCTGAACTATATGTTCTTGATGTGTCAGCTACATTGATGTGACAAATTGAAAAATGGGCTTTTTTATACCACTAATAGTTATCAATAGCTTATGATCTCCCAAAAATGTACTTTATCAACTATTTTAATACTTTGAGCACATGCTGTGTTCTGGGCACGGTGTTTGGTACTGAAATTGGATTTGATGGGCTTTCACTTCCACTTTAAGCAAGTGGAAATGTGGAAGCTCACCACCTAGCGTGAGGACAGCCTTGGTCATCAAGACAGTGATTCAGGCCGCCTTCTGAGTTACATGGCAGAAAATCAGGGGTGCTTGACTGACTCATCCTCCCCTTCCTAAGGAAATATGACTGTGATACAGAAAAGCTTAGTGGCCTTAAAAACTGTGACGGTTCATTGGCAACCTGGTAAATAGCAACAACATGCTTGCTAGCAAAAGTCCATCGGCAGCCTTGAGGCACAATGGCAGGCACACATACAGAGACATGGTGTGACTCTGCTGTTCAGCCACCAGTTCTGCAGGTACTCACTTCCACACACATGAACACATATAAGTGTGTGTGCACGCATGCACACACACACACACACACACACACACACACACACAGACACTTTTATGACAGGGAAATAAGTTACTTCCTTAGAATACTGGACTTTATATCCAGTATTATTATCTGAAGCTATTTCAATGCTTTCCTCTGCTCATAAATTTCTTAATTTACAATAAATCTTTTCCACTTCAACTTCTAAAAGCCCATCATAGTTGACGAAGGGAAAAGAAGTACATTAGTGATTTTTGCTTGGCAACAGCTGCAAAGCCTGGCAACTTTCTCAGGCACAGGCAGAACACAATCCTGTCATTCAAGCTTACTGCTCACTGCAATGGGAAGAGAAGATCCATAACTTGTTTATGAGAAAACAAGTTATCTGTGATTCCATATGACAGTAATTATGGCTTCTTCTTTTCTATAATTATGAACACTGATAAAAGTAAAATGTAAAGAATCTTGAAGATTATAGGGCAACCTATTAATAGTTGCTATCTCCTTTTCATGGTGTTTTTCAAATTTTGTAAAGTAAACTTCTTATTATTCTTACAGCTTTGAAAAAACAATGCTCTCTAAAATAATACAGAAAACCAGTTTAAACTAAGATGATCTTATGTTTTCAACAGTGACAAATGGCTGTGTTCTTGCTCTGTGATTTGATTCAAAGGCAATGCATAGTTCTGTGTTCTGCACAAGAACTGTCACATGAGTCAACTGACCACTGGAGTAGCCAGGCTGGTGGGCCAAGCACTAGGAATGTGTGACCCAGAAGGGAATTGAGAAGTAGGATTTTTAAAGTGTAGCTTATCAGAACACAAAATGTCCTCTGGGGTTCAACACAGTAAATAATAAAATAAGTTTTGAAGCTGGTATCATGAAATTTGCTGTGAAATTAAATTTCAGATTTTAAGTCAAGCTTGTATGGTGACAGTAAAATAAAGTCAACATAATCATATGGCTTGGTTCAGGGTCAAATAGGCTAATATTCAGTCTAAAACACAATATCAAAGGACAATTTCCTAAATAACAATGATACTGGGTGAGCCTGAGCCAGGAGATAACTAAGGAAAGTTCTGGACAGGAGAAACAAGGCCATCTTTTGAAAAGCTTAATTGCTGACCTAGAGCTGAGGTATAAGGTACCCAATAAAAAGAAACAACTTGGGATGGGGGACAGGGAAAGGACCTAAATTGCAGATCCTTTTCTGGAACTAGATCCACCTCCTGAGTACAACACCAATCAGAAAGTCAAGTCTAAACACTGTGGAAAAACTAGCCAAGTAAGTTAACTCACACAAGGTAAGTCCCTGAGTAGTCACCCAGAGCTTTCGCTGATCCCTAATTACCATACCATTAGCTATGATGTCTGCCACCCCCATACCCACTTCTCCCCATAGCCTTCCCTGGGGCTCTGGATGACACAACCGTTCCTCTAAGGGCCATAAAGCTCTAAAACTTCACTGTTCCTACAGGATGGATGAGACAAGCTGCTTGCTCACTGGCTGGAGTCATACCTCAGACCAAATCCTCAGTTCCACCACCCCTGACTGTCAGACTTAAGCCCTCAGCATCAACCTCCTCACTACCGGGCACTGTTTCCACTGGCCCACTCCCACACTTGCAGGGTACCTTGTCTTTGTTCTTTTAAATGTATCACTAATCCTGCTACTACTCTCCAGTGTGCTGCTCAGTTCTGTATTTAGGACACCAAGAACCTGGGAAGACTGTGAACCTAATAACAAGATTATTCATACACACACTTAGGTATGTGGCAATGAAAATCACCCATTTCACTTATGTTTCACAAACGTCGGGTATCCTGATCTTGGTAATATTCAAAGATGTCTAGTTTGAGCAAGGTTACTTTTCTAATTTTACCTTATTCATTGACTTCGCACGATAGTTTATTCATGACTGACAAGGTCCCAGGCTTCTTGTCATCAGCCTCACATGTGCCCTGTACCTTCTATAGATGTTAACTATTTCATTCACTATGAATCTCAAGGTATTCAATTCTTTGAAATTATAAACCACTGCACATCATGTAAGTATAATAAATAGGCCATTGGTATAGAGGAGGGAAAACCGATTTGAATTTCATCTTTGTTCAGTAGGTCTTTTGATAAATTATAATCCTTTCCTCCAACCAAATAAAAAAGACATAACTAATTTGCTTTTAGGTCAAGAATAAACCTTTCTGGATAGTTTCTCGACTCTGACTGACTCCCAGTGATTAAATCCGCCAGACTTACTCTAGACAGAGATTTGTCCTTAGGATACATGGGGTAGTTACTGATAGACATGGTGAAACCTCATATTTTTTTCTTCTTCAAAAATACTCACAGGGATGGGGAGATAGCTCAGTGCCTGCCTGACAAGTACAAGGGCCCAGGTTCAATCCCCTGTGCTACATGTGGTGCTGTCCCCAGGGCCCCAGGTACATTGTGCCAGCCACTGAAACTGGGCAAGTTGGCCCGCACTTACACTCCCAGCGTTAGGGAGGCTGAGACAGGAGAATTCCAGAAGTCCAAGCTGCACAGCAAGGCCCTATACCAAGTAAATAAATAAATACTCATAAGTATTTATTTTCATACCTGAAAAGAGTTTGAAGTGAAATAAAATCCATAAGAAGTCTTAATTGATCTTGAATAGATTATTGCACCATTTTTCTCTACACACAAATAAATTAATAAAATTACTAATTTTTATATTCAGTATTATGATACATTTTTTTCCAGATAACAAGCAAGATAGAAACCACATAAATTCAGAGAAACTGTATTTTGAACTAGCAAAAGCCTCAAATCTTCCCATGATTTAAATTTCCAAAGTTAAAATTTTAAACTTTATTTTTTTTTTAAATTTTATTTATTATTTTTATTCTTGTTTCAGAACCCTTGTTTGTTTATTCACTCATTTTTATGGCCAGCTCAGCCCGCCCCAAGGGCAGGGCTGGTGCAGCATATGGTGCCGGGGATCGAACCGCAGTCCCTGAATCCGCCCAAGCCTTCCCAAGCAGGCACTTTAGACCACTGAGCCATACCGCCAGGCCCCAAAATTTTAAACTTTAGAATCCTGAAGAATTGTCACGTTCCTATTTTAAATTCACATGGCCCGGGTACCCTGCTGGAACACACCAATTCACTCCTTCTTGGGGAAATACCTGAAACACTGTTATTCTGTTCTTGAACTAGGGTTTAGAAGTCCCACTGGAACCCAACTGCCACCCTTCACTGTCTTATGCTCTCTTAGAATCTTAGTACAATATCCTGAAGGGAAATTCTCACGTTACTTGTTTGTCATCAACTATTAATGAATTTTTCTATTTTCCAATAACATCATCCTGTTTTTTCTTTATCGAACACCTCTACAACTTCAGGTATATTGAACTAATGTGATGGAGAAAAACCTTACATCATATTTGTTAGAGGGTCAAGCGTGTGTGTGCCTCGGGAAGCCAGGTTATTCATTTCCCAGCCAAGAGCAATTGATTCAAGGATAGGTAATTAACAGGCAATCAGAGAAAGCTTTTAGTGTAAGCACTACTGTAAGAATAATTGCCACACTCTTGGATTAATTTACGTGAAAGAACACAACCTTGGAGGTGTTGTTGGCAATGTGTGCCACTCTACGGGAAAGATAAAATAACACTCACTAAAGCAAACCTCAGAGATGGTGAAACATAGTGCAGGGAAGCTGCAAATTTCATTCTGAAGATTTGACAATTGGGTCTGCTGAAAGAAAATGATTATAGACAGACTACCTAGACAAAGGATATATAAATTTATTAACAAGAACCTGTGCAGGTGAGCCACACGCATTTATGAAACTCCAAAATGGCCTAAATACCCTCTTCATAAGTGCAAGGAAAAGAGGGCTAGTGCTACTTTTAGGCAGTAAGTAACGGAGTTTCAGAGAAGGTTGGAGAACAAATGATGGGCTCAGAAAAAATTCCTTTAGGTTCCACAGGTAGCGTCTGCTTTTTCAGGCTCTTCCTCTATGGTATGAGTTTAATCTTAATGAAATTTCAGTAAGAAGGTTGAAGGCTACTGTGCTCCTCTTTGGTAGATGCATTGCTGAGGTAGACAAAGGCACTTCAGAGAGAGCCCTTTCTAGTGTTTGCTTTTTCCCAGGTGCTCTTAGTTTGAAGTCCAAAGAAGTTTATTTTAGGGTATCAATTTCAGACCCGAAAAAATAACCATCTGTAGACACTATTGAGACACATTTTTTCAGCTGTAATTGAAAGTAGAATTGACGCTTTCTTTTCCTTTACCCATAGATCCAGACTGTGTTTCTGTCATTTGCAATGGTAGATCTTGGGTTCTAGCTGCCTGGCACATGGTCTATTTTACCTATGAGCTCCATAGGATTTCAGATTTATCAGGGCAAAGTAATATCAATATCTCTATATTCAACTTATGATCTATTTATCTGATCCTTTGAATTAATAATATTAAAGAGAAAAGGCTAAATTATCAATAGAAACCACTAAAATCTGGAAGGTTATTATGAATTATTCTGAAAATTAATACTTCAGAAAATTAAAGACTACAGCATAAATGAATAAATTCCTCAACATTGATAGGTGCTTAATATCCCATTCTTTGCCTCCAAAAATGTTTCAATAATAGATACTAAAATCTATGATGCATTATTCAGTATCAATAATTTAATGATTAACTTTCTCTGTTAATGTTATACATTATGGTACTAACTGTCTTGGTAACACTAATCTTTGAACTCCTAAGGAGAACTCACAAGATAATTTTCTTCCAATATAGTCTTAGGTTATAAGTATTTCACATACTTTATTTGAATAACATATTTACATGGATATGTTAAATGTTCTACACTTTTTAACATTATTTTTGTTATTTACTATCAGGGTTTGTTTGCTGTGCAGAATTACAGGATCTAAAATTTTGCAACTAGATAACAGTTACAGCTTCCTTCCAAGACTGGTAAAATTTTTAGCATTATTTATCTTTTTTTTTGTTTGTTTGTTTATTTGCTTCCCTGACAAAGATTTTCTTCTTGACCAAACTTCATTCAGATTTCTCAGCATTCTGCTCCCACAGGGTTCTGTCACTGGAACATCCTCCAGAGCCACATTTTAGAAGGAATCCTGGAAGTGACTGTAGCCACAATGCCTCAGGACTCAGAGCCTCTGTGAGAGCAGGCCCAGCTCCCATCCCCCCCCCCACCTTCCCCGTGAGCATTCTGCTGTGCCCTTCGCAAATAATCTCATCAAGTCAGTGTTAGCAGTAAACCTCCCTTAACTCTGATTTTGTTGTTAGTAGTTTTCAATCCACTGATTGCTCCTTGAGAATAAATTCCGGCCTCCCTTTGTTATACCTGAAGTTGGGCCTAATCTCTTCCTACTGTTACAATCACTGTCTCTTCTTACCCATCCTTTCTGCTTAGGGACCTACAGATCAGGAGTCCTACATGCTCAGCATAGACCCTGGGGTTATACCCCTGGATGTGTTAGCTAACACTGACTTGATCAAATCTAATTAGCAAAGAAAATGGCAAGCTTTATTGTCGAGCAGCACATACAGACTGTCCTCATGGTTGGCCCAGGGTTTCTAGGAGTTCAGAGGCAGTCATCTGCTGGTTGGCTTATATGTGAAACTGGGGAATTTTTTGCATTCTTTTTACCTTTATAATAATTAAATTTTACAATATGGTTTTCAGGTAGAAGATGGTCAATTGATAACTTTTTTTTATGAATTTTGAAAGGAAATTTAAGTTTCATTTTTGGTTGCTATAGAAATGTACGTGAAGTAACTCCAGTTCAGTTTCACTCACATTTGCAAATCAAGCAAATTTAGGATTTGCTTATGCGACCTGGTTGGATTTGTCTAATTGAAGAATTATCAAATCTCTTTTTTATTTTATTAAAACAAAACTATTTACCTAGCTCTGTGTGAATGTTCTCCCCAAGCACAAGTGATCTCTCCATCTTGGGATGCAATCTACCTCCTGACAGCTAAATGTTGCTCCTTTAACTTCTGTAGAAGGCTTGTCTCTACTGTTACTTACATGCTAAATGGTTCTCCTTGTACATCAGACAAAAGCAAAGCCTTGCTTGGGTTCTAGGCACAAGGTACCCGTGTTCCCCCAGTCACTCCCTCAGCTCTAGCCCAGTCATCCTGGGCAGGCAGCAGCATCCCCCACCTAACAGAAGTAATGTGATCTCCTGAGATGTCACGGTATTGAACACCAACGATTTAACAAAAACAAGCTAAAATGTGCCACGATGTACAAGAGAATATTAGTTCTTCTTGAACATTACTTGCATTTGATTTTCATTCAGTTTTAACAAGCCTTGCATATTACAGGCTACGGCTATATATTAAGCATTAAAACTTTTGGCCTTTTAGGAAATGACAGGCTCCTCTACAAATATCAAGAAAATATACAGGTCAGGAAGATAGGTGAAGGTGTGAAATGTCTTCAAGGCTTGAGAATCTTTACATACGTTCTTTTTATATTTAAAAGAGACTATAAATAATCAACATATCTTTGCAGATTTGGACTTGAAGTCTTAATTAGTTTTTCCTTTATCATTAACAGAATGTTTGGTACACTATTGAAATTAAAAATTGGGCTAAGTATTTTAATACTCAAATCTCTCTGTCTCATTTCACTATACGTTTTTCCTCTCCTATGTATACTCAGCTCATTTCTGTTACAGAAGGCACAAACTGTTTCATGTAGGACTATGTCTCACATTCATATCCTTTAACTAGCTTAGTAAGTTATTCACAAATATAGTTCAATTATAATTTAAAAGTTACCAGAAATATACCTGAGCAAAAGAATAACATTAAGAGTCCAAATTAAACAAAAAGGTTAAAACATTCACAAGAATTTTTCAAACCCTACAGTAACCATAGTTAAAATTATTGCACAAATTTTAATATATCAGTCTTTGTATAAAATGAATGTTCCTCATTGACTTGATCATGCAGGACCAAATATCTCATTCTACTTGCATCTTGCTACAGGTTTTACTCTTTTATGTTTCATTTTGTTTATGGATTAAAAATTCTTGCAATTGAAATGACTGATCAGAAAAGCATACACAGTTCAAATTTAGGTTTTCATAAAATGCAAAGAAATGAACTTCATAATATACTAAGAGTTTTAAAAATTGACAATGTAGAACACGTGTGGGAATTTGCCAAGGTGACAATAGAGGTAAAAACTGAAGTGGCAGGACTGAATGAAGAGGAAGAGCACTAGGAGAGGGGCGTCTGATTGATCAGCTGCAGAGAGGCGGGACTCAGGAGGACAGGCAGTCTGGCTGCCTTGTGGGGCACCTGGGCTAAGCCTTCCTAATATGGGCTGGGGGTGGATAACCCTCCACGGGGCCATGAGAGTGGCTTTTGAAACTTCTTCTTCAGTGTAGGAGAACTGGTCCTTTAAGTAAACGTTTTCCCCAATATTTTCTTGGAGATTAGGTTTGTCTTATAGAAATTAAAAGCAAGGGATTTATTTGTATATATACTAGATAATGTTGAAACAAAGGAAAACTTTTTCCCATTTTCTATTTTATAAAGTGTTCCAAGCTGTTTTGTAACCCCTACCGAGAGCACTGTATATGAATTGCCTTATATAACTGATTTTTTTTTCCTTATTGGGCTTGAGGATTTTGTGTCAAAATATGATAATAAGCTAAGCATTTAAAATTTATTTTCCCACCACATATGCCTTCAATATATCTCTTGTCATTTTAGTAGTCTTTTATCTAATCTTAGAAAAAATGTAAAAATAATTTTAAAATTTCTCTACCTATGAGCACAGAGGAGAGAAAGTAATACATTTTTCTCCTTCACACAAAAGTTGATGGCTCTAGCCTCTATAATGAAAGACATTCACAAGAGAAAAACATATACTTATTTAATACAAATTTTTCATGACATATAACCCTTCAGAATTAACCACAAAGATATAGAATAATGCCTGGAAAGCAAGAGTGATCTACATTGGGTGAGGGAACTCGGTAGATCCTGTTGGTGTAGAATTCTTCTTAGTGTTTTTGTTTCTTTATACCTTTTCTCCAGATACTAAGGGAAACTGGAAAATGAAGAGTATCAAAATGTCCCTTTCAAAAATTATATTAGATTTCTACTGAAACAGAAAACTTGAGTTAGATTGCTTATAATAATAAAGAATAATGAAACTCCACTAAGACATAAAAATAGAAATAGCATTCTTAATTGAAAACACTTGCTTGAGTATTCACATTTATATTTCTCTCCACCTACAAATCATATTGTGCATAAAATGTCCTAGCATGAAAGAGAAACAGAAACTGTCATGCTTATTTCCTGTGCCATCGCACAATGCCTGGGTTGGGTGAGGATTTTTAATGCTTGCTGAATAAAGAACAAGGGCCTGAAGCCCAGTCAATGAGCTCCTTCATTGTTTGTGTTGACAAGAGAGAAGAAAAATGTTTTAAAATGGTGCTACACATTAAAAATTAATATTTTGAACACTATTTTTAAGATACCAAGCTGTACTTCTACCTGGATCTAGGCTATGTAGGAAATCTGACTTGTGAAAACAGACTCACAGTGCAAACGCAGGCAGTGTAATTTTGTCAATAGCATCATTAGGACCTTTTCCCTTTCTTCCTCACTTATATTTAGGAATGCAGCCAATTACATTCTGGCATGCAGGCAATATAATGAGAGAGCCAGCTAGCCAAAGAACATGGCATTCATTCCTGAATTTGAACAATATAATAAAGCCTTGTACACCTAAATAAGTCCCGGAGCTCCACAGATCCTAATACTGAAAATGAAACAGGGGTGTAGGATACTATCAAGCCAGAAAACTCCGTTAAACTGAAATTTTAAAGAAATCTTTCATTAGTTGATATATAGAGAAATAACAGGGGTTGAAGGACACTCTGTCAGTCCAGTATGTATGCTTCAGAGTTAAGAATTACTTTCTGAAGCCGGGCGTGGTGGCGCACTCCTGTAATCCCAGCACTTGGGAGGCTGAGGCAGGAGGATCGGTGAGTTCGAAACCAGCCTGAGCTACAAAAGTGAGTTCAAGGCCAGCCTCAACTGCATAACGAGACCCTGTCTCAAAAATACAAAAAAAAAGAAAAAAAAGAATTACTTTCTGAGAGAAAGCCATAGTATATTTGGGTGATGACATTAAATTAACTCAGTGACATAGTGCACAAATTCTGAAATCCAAAAGGCATGATGCTACCTGAGCATTGTGGGGGATGACGTGACCAGCTCTCTTTGAAGGAAGAGCAACTCTATTTTGACTGAGCCTGACCCTATTTCCTTGTATAGATATGTACAGAGCTGGCTAGGACTTCTCTTCATCCTTTCAATCAGCCTTAAGCAATTTATATTGGTCTAGTTGAGGTGCTGGTGATTGCTTTTGAAGGTAGTATACGTGTTCCTCTGGTAACTTACACCTGCTGCTCTTTAATGTGAGCCAGGTCGAGACAGGACAAAGAGCTAATGCTCTGTGCTGCCAGCTGGAAATGAGCCTGGAGACAGACACTATCACTTCCTGGGGCTTGAAAGACTACATCAAAGCTGAAGCACTAGACTTCCCAAAACATTAGATCCTGTCTCAATAGCATCATGCAGATTACTCTCACTGCATACCCTCGCTGCATATGGCAGAGGCAAATGCAGCCCCCACCACCTAGCTCAACTCACCCACCTTCCACACTTTGCAGTTATTCCTCCTCAAGCCACTCCTCCACTGAATAAAACTGGGTGAGGTCCTGGGTTGCTCTCTTGGTTCCAGAGAACCATCTTTGGGGCTGGACTCAGAGCCCCTTGGCTCCCCAATAATTATAAATATGTTTTAGTGTCTTTATTCTCACTGTGGGTTGCATGGGAAGTGGTTGATTGGAATTATCTTGGTGAGATTCCAATAATATAACTTTGGGATTACAAATACTGACTTCTCAGATAAAAACAAGGACCTACAAGGGACTCCTACAGAGCATGAGCCAGAAACTCTGGTTTCCAGACACAAAACAAGATGATAGCTGTAACTCATGCCATTTTGTGGCATTTCATGGGCATTTGGTCATTATGACATCTCTGATGCAATGAAATAGGTCATCAAATGCTGAAGTTTCTGGGAACAGCGGGCATTCACGTCTGTGGTGAGCATTTTAGTCTCAGTCAGATGTTAGTAGGTTAAATCAAAACTCAACTTAGCATTAAAATTTTAATTTTAGGTTGTTTTCTCTTCTTTCTTTCTCCTTCTCTTCCTCCTTCCCTCTTTCAACCCTTCTTTGCTCTCTCTTTCATCTAGGTCACATACACAGGCATATCATTTAAAATACAATTTTTTTTCACATTTTCAGTTTCAGTATTTACAAATGAAAGCATCTATAAATAAGAGTAGTAAACTCCGAAGCTTCAAAATGCATGATTTTGAGTTAATTTGCATAACTTTCACCTAGGTAAAATGTGAAATATGCAAAAAGTTTTTCATAGTAAGTGATGACTATAACTTTTCTATAACAAATATAATTCCTGAATTTTTTTTTAGCACCTACTGCCAGATTTTTTAAATGTCAGAATTTGCCTCATTGAATTATAGATGGAAATTAATACTAAATGTTTTGTCAGGAAATAGATTTAAAAGACATACATTTCAGGAAAAGAAAGATAAATACATACCAGAGAACATTTTAGTTACAAAGCTCAGCAATTCTTTTGGGTCATTTTATTCATTTGTTCAGATTAGTGTTTATAAAGTAACCAGAGTATCACTTAAATATTAAAGACTGATAGTACATATATTACTACAAAATGTTCTACAAGTGTCATCAGCCACAACGTTCTAATAAATGTCTGACTAAAATATACACCTGAAATAATATACAACAGTAGATAAAATATTCCCATTATTACCAGGGATATAGCATTGCAAATTTCAGTTGTATGGTTGGTTCATTAATAAAATTCTTATTCACCAAATGTACATCAAAGCTGAAGCACTAGACTACCCAATATATAATCTGCTGGAGAATTTTTCCCCACCTGTATAAAAGATAAAAACAGTTATTTGAAATCGTTCAAGTATTTTTTAAAAGTATACAAATATTCATTAAATTTTTTTTCTCAACACTGACATGGTTTTAAAAAGTATCATGAATACACTTAGGAATGTAATAGTGTTATTAATAAAAATAATACTAATATTTCAAAGTAATGAAGTCACACAGTTTTATTCATTTCTCATTGACTCTTCATAGCAAATTTTGTTTCACAAATAAACATTTTCAAGGTAGTGTTCATTTCCTTATTTCAGTTGAGAAAGCTGCTAGACATAGAGTTAAGATCCACATCTGGCTACTTCAGACCTTGTTTTTCTTGCTTTTTAATTTTCTTTTAATTTTATGTATTCAGTACAGGGTCTGACTATATAACTTGGACTCGTAGTGATCCTCCTGTCTTAGCCACCCCAGCCCTGGGATTATGGGTGTGTGCCACCACACCTAGTGTCAGTGGCTGGCTCAGCACTCCCAGACATGCCACTCCCATGCGTGGCATGTGGTGCTGGAGATCAAACTCTGGTCCCTGCACATGCCAGGCAGGCACTTAGACTACTGAGCTATCTCTATGGCCTCAGGCCTTGTGATCTTGTCTTACTTTGTTTAATTTTGCGACACAAGGCAAAACTGTTGCCAGTAGTGTTTATAGTCCACGATTAGAACAGATCATAGGCACTGCTATAGAGTGACGTTATGTCCTGCGGTGGTTTTCAGAGCAGAGGATTTCAGGAGATCTACAACAAGGGTTAGGTGAAGTCACAAGATCAGAGCCCTTGAAATGGGATTAACGTCCTCCTAAAAGGAGGCGACAAGAGACTGTGCATTTCGTGCCTCTCCCGCTTTTCCCCCTCCTCCACCCTCTCCCTACCTCTCTCACCCCAGAACTGACCCTCACAGACACATACTGGGGGAAGACCATGTGTGTGAACACACAGAATTGACCACTATCCACTGACACAAAGGCTTCTTCCACTGAAAGCTTGAGCTGGTACATCCCAGCCTCCAGAGCTGAGGCATAAATGTCTGTTGCTTAAGCCACCAAAACATTTTGTTAAAGAAGTCTGACTGAACACACAGTCGTTGGGCCGTGGGGATAAAACTCAACCTAAACTTACTAGGAGAGGCTTTTCCTCACAGATCACTTCACCTTGAATGATACCACAGTACTGACAAACACCCTCAGCCTCAGAATCACCAGACATTGACTGGCGAGCTTCATAGGCCAGACACTCTCCTGAGCTTCTTTTTTTTTTTTTTCTTTTTCTTTTTTTTTTTTTTTTTTTTTTTTTTTTTTTTGTGGAACCGGGGATTGAACTCAGGTCCTTGAGTTTGCCAGGCAAGCACTTATTCTACTGAGCTATCTCCCCAACCCCCTCTCCTGAGCTTCTGAAAATACAACCGATCACTTCATTCCTTGAGCTCACTCTTAGGAGTTATCTATTGTCCCATTTCACAGCTGATGGGACAGGCATAGAAGACAGGGTGTCTTCCCTGACGTCCCATGGAAACTAAGTTTGGGGCAAGGTTCTGACCTGCACCTTGCCACTCCCATCCAAACACTTTTCCTTATATTCTCTTGTGTATTGATATCGTGAGTCTATCTTGGAAGCAAGAAGGTGATTGCCAAGAATTTGTTAATAGAATTTTTGTCAGTTCAAATACAATAAAAAATTGGGTTTATTGAAATGTAACAGATTTTCTAATGCAAGGAGAGTCACACATTCACACTTCCAATTATTAATTTTCATTTTGCAGATGATAAAATCCACTTTGGGTATAACATGCTATCAGTTTAGAAAATTTTGTAAAGTTGTATATTTGCCACCATAGTATAGTTTCAGTACCTCCAAATTTCTGTTGATCACCTGCATTTCCCAGCCCTAAGTCTCTGGAAAGAAATGGTATGTTCTCCTCACAATAGTGTTTTACTTTCCAGATGTTACAAAGTGGAAAGTATATAGCACATACTCTGTAGTGGCATATATACAGATGTCTCCCAAAGTCCCATGCACTAACCAGTGGGGTTTTGGACAGATGTCTTGATGATGGGTGTGTGGTACTAGATTAGTTCACTGGCTGGTTCAGCATACTTCTGGGTACATTTACAGAAAAGGGAAGACACACCTCCGCAATGGATGTGAGCAACTAGGCTTGTAACCTGGGTGGATTACAAAGAGAAAAATAAAGTCTCTCTGCCTCCTGCCTACCATGCCATGAACTCAAGAGTTCCAGCCTGCCTTGGAACCATAAAATCAAGCCCTAACATATTTGTGAAATAAGAGCAAAAATAAACCTGTCATCCTGTAATTTCTGTCAGGTATTTTGCCTCAGCCATGAGACAGTAACTAAAACACAACCTTTGGGGCTCTAGGTTATGACACTAAGCAAAGCACACTGGAGATATGCTCATCCTAGTTCATGACTTAAGACTTTGTTCCTTCTATTATTGCCCAGCAAAACTCCATTGTGTTGATATATTGCAATAACAATATGTTTAATCAGCTAAAAACTGAAACGTGAATGATTTTCTCACAAATTTTTCTGACTAAAAGTAAAATTGTCATACAAACATACAGCTGAAATAGAAGCAGGTATTCATGTGTTTGTAAAGTTCTCATTTATTTTTAGAAAAAATGCCCTAGAGGGGCTGGCGAAATAGCTAGCTCAGTGGTCTAAAGCGCCTGCTTAGATAAGCGTAGGCAACCACAGAGACCACAGTTCAATCCCTGGCACCACATGCTGTACCAGCCCCACCCCCAGGGAAGGCTGAGCCAGCCATAAATAAATAAATAAATAAATAAATAAATAAATAAATAGTTTTTTTTAAAAAAATGCCCTAGAACAATAATGGTGAAGCTGTCTGAGAGTAGTTCCTAAACTACAGCCCCAAACCATTCCCTCACTCACTGCAAAGTACCAACTGTGTGACAGCCTAAACACTGAGGCTTTAGTATAGAAAAAATGACTCATATAATATAACTATTGTCTTTAAAATGATACATAAGCCGTACATTCACCATCACTGTTCCTGAAGGACTGTTGGCTTCTATGTCACATGATTTTTTTTAACTTTACCAGAAATTACCCCAAACTCCTTGCTGTAATGACTGTATCACTTTTTACACTCTTTAACAGGAAAGAATTCACATTCTGTACCTTTGCTAGGATTTCATACTGTCAGTTACAGTTTCTGTATTTGTTTTAGTCATTCTAATGAATACATGCTGCTATTTATTTTAGTTATGTTGTTTCATGTATTTGATCATGTATTTATTTTGCGGTACTTATGGTTAACCACACTACCGCTCTGATATAACCCCAGTCCATGTAGCTTTAAGCTGCATTTACCTAATGGTTAATTCTGTTAATTACCTTTCTAAATGAAGTCAGAGGTCTTCACAAGTCAGATTTTCAGCTCATATTTATACTAATTCACTGATTCTCCTGTTGGTTGAGTTTAGCACTTTAGAGTTTTAGGTACATGTCCTTTGTGATAAATGTATAAATGTATTCTTTATGTCTAAGTCCACTTTTTCATCTTGGTAGTAGTTCTTCTTTCACAAGCCAATAGATTTTTTTTAATGCACTTCAGTGTCTCACTACGCGGATTGGACTCCTAATGATCCTCCTGTTTTCAGCCTCCTAAACACTGAGATTACAGGTGTGTGCCACTATACCAAGTCTCAATCCCCATCTCAGCATGCCCCGGGGGTGGAGCCGGTATGCCATATGAGGATCAAACCCTGGTTCCTGTGCCTGCCTACACAGGTGCTTTAGTCTGCTGAGCTATCTGGCCAGCCGGCCACCAGATATCAATTTTAACGAAGTCTTATTTAGCAATTTTTCTCCTTTGTGGTATGCTTCTCATACTTCATGTAAGGAATCTAACCCTAAATCATCGAGATTTTGCCTACAATTTCTTTTAGAAGAGTTAGAGTTTTATAAGATTTCCATTTAAATTTAACTTAAGTCAAAGATAAGGAAAGTGTGTTGAATTCTATTTTCTCATTATTTTTAGCTTACCTTTACTTCTCTCCCAACTTTTCCAGCATTATTTGTTGCCTGGGTCTTCTCTGGAAAACTTGCTCTCTCCCATTGGGCTATCTTTGTTCTCACTAGTCACTCAATATTTTGTTTTCTGCATCCTTACAGTAAGTATCCAAATTGTGTAATATGAATATTTCAAATGTGCTCTGAAGAAACCCTGTAGATAGCTCCAAGGCACAAGTGCCTGCTGGGCAAGTGCAAGGTCGTGAGTTCGAACCCTGGTCCCACAAAAAAAAAAAAAAAAAAAAGAAACCCTGTAGAGAACAGCATCTTACATCTAAACCCAAGTGAAGCCTTGAGGTTCTCCACTTTCACGGTCATAGTTTAGGCATGGGCCACGCACCGGAAAGGGATAATGGTAAATGTGGTTGCACCACACAGAAGAGAAAGACAGGTATCAGGCCATATCAAACACCCAAGTGCTGGAATGAACATCAGTAAATGTGTGGTTGCGTTTTAGTAACAAGCTAGCCAAAATAAACTCATTTTATTTCAGCTAGACTTTTCCAATCTCATTTGTCATCATCAAAAGCACCTGCTCAGCAGCGACCTGCTCTCGAATTCTGAGTATATTTTCTCTTATTTTTTGTTTTGCCGACACATCTGAAAAATCTGGCCACTTATAGGCTACTTCAGATGTCACCTACTAAAGAAGAATTTGCTAGACTCCTAACAATAGGAATTAGGTCTTCCTTTGCTGGACTTCCTTAATACTTCCTAATAAAATGTTGGTATTACAATATTTTCCTTCCTAATTATTTATATGCCCATGTGACTTCTGGGTTTATGGTTCTTGAATAAAGTAGCCACAGTTAATAAATATATTAAATTCATTTCCATATTTGTGACCTAAGAACTCAATAAACACATGTTTTATTTTCATGGTTCAGCTAAATGGCCTGCATGTACTTGGTGAATTAAATGAAGT
Source organism: Myocastor coypus (assembly GCA_004027025.1). NCBI lineage: Eukaryota > Metazoa > Chordata > Mammalia > Rodentia > Myocastoridae > Myocastor > Myocastor coypus. The sequence goes on from PVJA010027416.1 coordinate 20,293, forward strand.
CATCACTGGGCCAAAGCTCAAGTAATAGGACATCAGAATGCTCAGTGACAAGCTTCTACGAGGCCAAAGTATTGCTTTCTAAATTATGATTTACTAAATATGCTGGGTTTAGGAATGTGGATGAGGACAGAGGGCACAGGGCTGATTCCAGTGTCCAGACCTTCTGGTCATGTGCATGACCATGACATTTTAAAGACTGCCAGTCTGTCTTGGTAAAGTAGGAAATCAATCCATACCTCCATTATTTCCTAGTGTTTTTGTCCACCATACCTCAGCCAAGTTTCTCAAAAAACTTGAGGAACAAGAAATGCAGGATGAAATAGGAGGATGACCTTGGGGCTAAGGTGGGTTGAAATATCCGTTGGCAACTTAAGTCAATTGACAGAATAATAGCAATGAGAGAAGCAGTTTTCACTCTGAACTTCATTAATTAAATTAAAGGGTACAATTTAATTAATTAATCCAGATGACAATATTCTAATAGATCCAGTGAGTGTTCCCAGTTCTCAGTGGTTTATATCCTGTTCCTGTTTTAGGTGGTCCGTACCTACTTTAGTTCTAGATATAGTTATATAATATGATTTCTGTTTTTATCTCATGCAGACGTTACATTTAAACAGTATCTTTTTAAATGAATATTACATTTATTACTTTCTAACAAAACTGATTTACCTGTTAACATTTATACACAAGTTAATACATTTTTATCCTTCTCCCCAAACATGAGCCAGCTTCTAACCCTGGAAATCGAAAATCATTTTCCTGTCTGTATCACTTGAGATTAACTTTAGCAAATGTAATTCTTAGCAACTCCTAAAGATTAGCTTTTTCCTCACCCATAACCATTGGCCCTATCTCTATCTTTATCTTTATCTTATCACCCTGATAACTACTATAGTTTGACAATGTGCTTTCTCCTCCTTCTCAATAACTGGCACAGGCGTCACCCCTAATGCATGCTGTCAGCTCTCTCTGCTCTGTGAAGCCTTTTTGCAGATCTCCCAGTGCCTTTTAAGTTGAAATTCTACTTTCCTTTTAATTCTACTTTCCTTTTAATTCTACTTTCCTTTTAATAGTGTTCTTCCAAATTTTCTCTTGGTTCAATTAAAGGCTTTTCATAAAGTTCATTAGACAATTATGTTCAGAGATAATCTTTGAAGAATTAGCAGTGTTATATTTACGTACAATTTTATAATGAGCACAATATCATTATTTTTCTTCAAGTGTTCAAGCAATTCTCATCCCTTTCACAATTTGAGGTCTGTAGTTCTGAAGTTCTACCTGACTGCTTCAGAATGTTTTTCCATATTATTACAGGTTCCAAGAAAGACTTCCTTTTCCCTTTATGCATTATTCGCACCTCCCTCCAGATAGATACACAAATTTCTTAACAACTATATAATCTTCAGCTTCATAATTTAGGTGCCTCTTGCTTTTTCTCAACCCTTCCCAACCACAACAGACTTACTAACCTCTCATCTGAACTTCTACATGCTATGTGATAGGCTATTTCTAAAGGGTTTTCAAAGGATGCTTGATTTCTACTATTTGTGCCCTCATTCTGTGTAACACTTGTGCCACTTGAGTGTGAACTGAGCCTCCTCACTTGCTTCTGATAGAATACAGCCTCCAAAATAGAACCCACATCCTACCTGACTTATGAAAACTGCTGCCATGGCTTCCATCTTTCTAGCCCTGGCTCTTCTGATGAAGAAAGCTAACAAGTTGAAGGGCTGAGTGTGAGGTGCATAAGGCAGAAGACTAAGGAAGGTCACTGGCAGCACTGAGGAGGCACTGATCCTTCAGTCCAGCCATCCATGAAGAGCCCAGTGTTTGGAATTATTAGTTATTTAGCAGCCATTAAAGAAATAGAAGCTAGACTCATTTTTTAATTCAAAGGTTAAAAATTTTTTATTAAAATACAACTATTAATGTTCTTTCATCTTTAAGCAACTATGATATTAATTTCAGAATTGTTGTCAATGATTTTACTTAATTGCAATAAGCAGTGAATACAAAACCTCCAAGTATGTTCTTACAAGTGATGGAAAGAAAAGTCCAAGTGTCATTTATCACTGCTAAAGTGAAACTGTTGTTCTTTTTAATTCCTTTCTCTCTTAAAGTTCATCCTTTGTTGAACAAATTACATCCTGGAACACAATAATCTGTGATTCCACAAGAACAAATTCTTAACATTCATTAGTTAAAGGCAGATTTTTTCACATAAAATCTTTGAGTTTTCTGACCATTTAACTACCTGCTTTCCACATTTTTTCTCTCTGTGTTTTAAGGCATAAACTTCACTCTGTCATTTCCAGCCTGGAAAGAAATGATATGTTCTCCTTACAATAGGTTTTTACTTTCCAGATATTCTATTTTTAAGTACAAATCTTCATGCTGACTTGCTGCATTCTAATTGCCTCTAGAATTGTATATTTTTTAAAATATACTGGTTTGCACCATACTCCAGATTTCAATCCCCACATATCAGGAAAAAGCTGTTTTCCATGAAAATATGCTCACTCCCTCTGCACTGGACCACCTTGTCTGTACAAATACATTCTCCTCTTTCCTCTAAAAAAAAAAAAAACAACCCTCAACTCCCCTGCATCTATGCTAGCACTCCCCTTTATCATAATGTACTTTGAAGCCATTCTTCATGCTAATATTCTCCAATATCTTTGCTCTGCTTCATCACTGTAAACATTCCAACTGCATTTTCAACTTGTAGCTCCACAAAAATTATTCTTGCCCAAATAGAATGATCTGATGCTACTAAGGCAATTCTTAAGACATAATCTTACTTTCATTTGTGCCCTCCCAGTTCACTAAAAACTTGACATAGTAGACCACTTATTCCTTACTGACACATCTTCTTCATTTGACTTTCATGATGCAACCATCACCTAGTACCTTTCCCATGTCATTAGCTGTCCTATAACAATCTATTTTTAAGTTATCCTTCATCTTCTAAATATGTTAATCTAGGCTTCCTATAGGCCTTATTCTTGGATATCTCTATTCCTATATCTTACTGTTTAACTGAATTAGAAATTACAATAAAAACGGCAAGTGTATTTACATTTTTGTAATAGCTACATTAAAAAGGAAAAAAATACTCTGAAACAATTTAAAAATTATATGCAATCCAGTGTATTTAAATGACATTCCAATACTTAGCAATATAGGACCAGGGAGATAGCTCAGTGGTCTAAGTGCCTGCCTGGCAAGCACAAGGACCTCGGTTTAATTTGTGATGGATGCTACATGCCCTGCTGAGCCTACCCAGGCCTGCGGAGCTGGCCACTGAAACTGGATATTGTGCCACATGCCTGTAACCCTGGCACTGGGGAGGCTGAACTAAGAGGATCACTATGAGGGTGAGCTGCATAGTGAGACCCTGTACCAAATACATGAATTTTTAAAAAGTAATATAAACATGTTATTAAAATATAATACATAGTTTTTCTTGCAGCCGAGTCTTTGAAATCTAGTGTGTATCTCACCTGATTGACAGTAGCATTACATCAGCAGAAGCAAGGTTGTGGCTACCACACCAGAGTAGTTTTGGGTCCCTATGCCCGTCCTGTTTTAGGTGTTAAACACCATTCTCAAAATGACTCCCATGCTTATAAGGTTGAGTTCCATAATTTTAGATAAAACTAACTTCTTGACATTTTTGCTTTAGTGTTTAACTCTTACCTCAAAGTTAAAATGTCCAAAAAGAAACTCCTGTCACTCTCCATTCATGTACACAAAGTCACTTAAAACCCAGGTTCCTTTTTTCCCATATTAGTTCATAAAAGCGCCAGGACTGGAATGATGCAGTCCAATAAGCTGGCCGTTCCCAACTTGCTTTTGCTTCCACAACACACCTGTCATTTCCACATTCTACTTTTTTTTTTTTATTTTACATTCAAATATTTTCCAGAATCTGACCATTTCTCACTAATTCAAATTTAAGCCTATTGCTTTCTTGCCTTTATTAAAGTTTTAGCTTCCCAACTAATTTCACCTTGGTTCCCTTGACTGTTTCTCAACACAGCTATAGGGTGACCTTGCTTAACTATATGGGGAGATGTCACTCTGCTGCTCAAAACTCTCCAACAACATATGATTTTGCTGACAATAGAATAAGTCTAGATCTGTGTCAGGGCTTTGTCATCTCATCTTCTGTCCCTCTTTGATTGACTTTTCTGCTCCTGCACACTGACACCCCTGGACTGGTGCAGTAAGAACACTGTATTCTGCTTAGAGTGCTAAGTTGTCTCTTTATGCATGCAGCTTGTGGATGCTCTCCTTTAAGTCTTCATGCACTCGCTTTCCTAGCCATGCCTTGAAAAAGTGCTATCTTCCCTGCTAGTGTTCTTTTGGCTATTTCCGTGTATGTATGTGTATTAGTTACTTTTTACTCGTTGCTGAGACAAATATCCGACACTCAAGATGAAGGAAGGAAAGGTTTATTTGTCTCACAGTTTGTGGAGGTTTCAGTCCATATTCGGCTGGCCCAAGGCTGAGTGGAACAGAGCAGAGAGCATCCAGTTCATGGCGGCGGAACAGCAACAAAATGGTGGCAAAGGTAACCAACCAACACGGCAGCAGAGCAGCAGCAACAGCTAGAGCTGCAGTCTGTCTCTCTGTCTCTCTTTATATTACATTCAGGCTCTCCGCCTTAGCTCCCGCCCTAGGCTACACCCATAATCCCAGAAGTACTTCCACCCATAATCCCATCAGCACTAAAACCTATAATCCCAGGGATCATGGATCAAGTCTCAAACTCTAGAAGTCCCTGACCAGTGACTCCATGACGCTTTGGGGGACAACTAGACATAAACCATAACAGTATGTATGTATGTATGTGTGTATGTATGTATGTATGTATATATGTATCTATGTATCTATCTGTGTTTGTATGTATTTCTCCTCTACAGAACTTATTTCTATCTGGGCCCGGCGGGATGGCTCAGTGGTCTAAAGCACCTGCTTGGGAAAACTTGGGCAGCTTCAGGGACTGCCGTTCGATCCCCGGCACCACATGCTGTGCCAACCCTGCCCTCGGCGCGGGCTGAGCTGGCCATAAAAATGAGTGAATAAACAAATAAAGGTTCTGAAACAAGAAAAAAATAATAAATAAAATAATTTTTAAAGAAGAACTTATTTCTATCTAACAAGTTATACATTTTACTTAAAATTTTGTTTATTTCCTGTCTTCATTCAGCAGGAAGCTCTTTTTGCAAAGGTGAATATTCATGCCTGGCTATAAGTCCCTGGACACCCATCACTGAGAATAATGACTGATACTCAGGAAGTGCGCAATCAATATCCGTAACATGCATGCATGACGAACTAGTGTATTGTTTTTGTAAATAAGTTAAATACATTTATGTAAATAAATTTCATTTTAAAATCAATCATTCTCATGAATTTCAACACCATTGTGTTTTCCATTTCTTGAAGCAACACATAATAAAACATTATGACTTCCCTCATCGATAGGAAATAGTTTCATTTTCCCTAAAGGAACTCTACAGGGCATACCTTGATCATTTTTCTAGTATTTAGAAAATATCTAAGTAATTTGGATAGTTATTATTGTTAACCACTGCCTCTTATTGCCAAGCCTATTGTTTTTGCATAATATTACAATATAACTGATAATTATGAAAAGACAAAAATTATATTCCAACGGAAGAAAGCATCCCTCAGATATTCTTCTCACTCAGTTTATGTAGTCTGAAAAGCAGCAGTAAACATAGATCTTGACAAATATGGAAAGTGATAACCATACCTTCGAATATTATCAATGCGTCTCCATCAAGTACTCTCAAATAAAACCTGGAGACATGGCTCTTCATCCTACACATATCAATGCCCGGAGTATGAAGAAATTTGGATACTATTCATGTATCATTTTACCTCTCTCTTCCTTCCTTTCAATTTCATATGTTCTTTCTAACAGTCTAGAACTCCTATATCCTTCAAAGTTCTTATTGTTTGGGACCCAGCGGGATGGTTCAGTGGTCTAAAGCGCCTGCTTGGGAAAGCTTGGGCGGCTTCAGGGACCGCGGTTCAATCCCCGGCACCACATGCTGCGCCAGCCCTGCCGTCAGGGTGCGGGCTGAGCCAGCCATAAAAATGAGTGAATAAGCAAATAAAGGTTATGAAACAAGAAAAACATAAATAAATAAAATAAAAAATTCTTAAAAAAAACAAAACAAAACAAAAAACCAAAGTTCTTATTGTTTAAAATGTGATGAGCTCATGGGGTGCAGGCTCATGAGTTATCAGTCTCTCTGTTTTCATAAATATTTTTTAAAGATTATTTATTTATGTGGTATAGGGTCTTGCTATGCAGCTTGGCATCCAAGCGATCCTCCTGTCTCAGCCACCCCAACACTGAAACTTCAGGTGAGCACTGGATGCTCAGGGATCCATGGCCAGCACAGCATGTGGTACTGGGAATCTAACCTGGGTCCTTATACTGACCAGGCAGATACCTAAAGGCTTAAGCTATCTCACCAGCCCAGTTATCTGTCTCTTGACTGTGCCTTTAATGTTAGCGTGCTTTTAGGAGATGGGGCTGGATTAGAGGACACTCACTATAACGTGACCTGGAAGGAATGACTCTTGTTCGTGGCTGTTTCTTCTGTTTCTCAGCCACCAGAGGATTAGCATCTGTCCTCCATGACACCCATCCACTATGTGATTTCTGATTTGGAGCAGCCAGCGCTCGCTTGGAAATGGTAAAAGTCTAAGCTGCAGACATCAAGCATTTTGTATGAGGTGTGGAAAAAGTGCCTAATGCATTCATTATTGTGGTATTAGATCCTGAACAAAGTTCCCCTTTGCTCTTATACTGAGAGTATGTTTAGATGCTATGGAAATATTTGAAAAGAATGTAATTACAAGCATCATCTTAGGGAACATTTATAGAGATGTTGTCTAACACCCTATGGGGTTTTTTGTGCACCCATCTAAGTTCATTATTTTAAAAATGTCTTCAGGTTATTTCACACCATGCTTGTGTAGTACACACAGGGGATAAGAGCACAGAGTGAGCATGCCTACATTTAAATTCTGACTCTGGCACCCAGTGAAAGGGTGACATTGGGCAAGTTTTTATTTTCTCACACACAAAATGGGATTATTGATAACGTTCCCTCAATGGCATGGTTGAGAGAATTAAATTAGTACTTGCAAAGCTCTTGGAATAATCAATAATTTGTTCAGCCATTAATGACTTATTGGATCAATAATTATGTAGTATTCTGTACCTACTAGTAATAAAATACAAACATATCCCATGGTAAGTTATTCACAAAAATAATCATAGACATATAATTTATTTTTAGAAAGCATACAGAATTAGCATAGAGAATTCTATAGCCTATATAATGTCTAATTACTGACTAATTCTCTACAGAATTACTAAAGAATTACTAGGAATTACTAGGCATTGTCTGTATTATGCACTTAAACATGATAATTCAATTTAAGAAGTTTATTGTACTATTAACATTTCCATCATTCACTTATTCATGAATGCAATGGTTCCCTCATAACTCCTTTGGGGGGTTACAACATGAGAGTATATACTAGAACAATCAGATCATGACTCTTCAAAGTGTAGATAACCCAGGAAAGAAATATACACATAAATAAAAATCACACAACAAATAAAGAATAAGAACAATTGATTCAAAATAAATACAGAGTGCAAAAAGAATACATAGGTCAGGACACTGGATCCAATATGCGCAGTGAGGATCTTTAGAAGTGGATTCTTTGGGGTCATGAAGTGCAGGCCAACAGTTGAAGGGTGAATAATAATTAGCTAAGAAAGTCGTGTGGCATCAGTGTCCCCTTAGTACATGTAAAGTCACATGTAAATCATAAGATTAAGAAAGAAGCTGAATCACTTAAATATTCAATTAATTTACTGCTTAAAGTGATGAGTAGAAGGAGGACAAAAATAAAATTTAAAAGTTGGAAAAAAAAACTTACATTAAAACAGAATTTCTTTTGAGGATATGTTGAATCATTTGAGCTTTATCATGAAGAGTAGAGGTATTGGCTGTGCCCCCAGGGCACACTGAGACAGCAATTGAGACGGCATGGTGGCACGTACCTGTAATCCCAGCTCTTGGAAGGTTGTATACAGGCAAATCTCTACAAGTCTGATCTAGTAGTGAGACCCTGAACACCCTGTAGACTCTTCCCTAAAATACAAAAGAAAACAGAAGAAGAAAGAAGGAGGAGGAGGCAGAGGAGGAGGAGGAGAACAAAAAGAAGAAGAAGAAGAAGAAGAAGAAGAAGAAGAAGAAGAAGAAGAAGAAGAAGAAGAAGAAGAAGAAGAGGAAGAGGAAGAGGAAGAGGAAGAGGAAGAGGAAGAGGAAGAGGAAGAGGAAGAGGAAGAGGAAGAGGAAGAGGAAGAGGA